>WNWK01007639.1:0-12500 GCA_009830355.1 Cherax destructor | reverse complement strand
GTAGTAGTGGTAGCAGTAGTATAGTTGTGGCGAGATGGGTTTAAGAAAGATCCGTCAACATCATGTTAGAGCGGTCTCCAGACTGGGTAATATACGGTTGATTAGCAATTTGGATATAGTGTAACTTCCGTACTTTTCATGGGTAGTATTAATGACAGTGAGGCTAGAATAGTCATTAAATAATTACATTTAAGACTGCGAAAGTGTATAGAGGCTACCCAAATTGCTGTCAGTAACACTAACCATCAAAAGTCCGGAGGTTACGCTATATTCCAATTGCTAATCAGCCGTATATTACCCATTCTGGAGACTGCTGTAAAATACCTCTCCTGCTGTAGATGTCCCTGGTGTCTACTTTATTTCTTGCTCCTCTTGTCCTCTTCAGTACTTTGGAGAATCTGGCTGCTCTCTTTCTGACAGACTCAAGGAGCACAAAAGAAGTGTTAGGCTTGCCGACACCAACAATGCTCTTTTCTGCTATGTCAGAGGTCACAGTCGCCCTATTGACTGGTCCTCTGCTAGATCTGTCTTCCCTACTCCTAACTTTCACAGTCGCCGTCTGGTTGAATCCTTCCTTATTCACATCTTTCCTTGTATGAATCTTAGTCGTGGATTTGTCTCTGTAGATGCCTTCATTTCTCATCACATTGTCAAATGTTCCAAATTTCAGAACACTCGTCACTTAACCTGATTCTTTCTACTTCTCCTCCTCTCTCTCTCTTCCTTTTCTCCTTTCCTATTTTTATTTCTTTTTTCTTCTACCTAAGGGTGTCCTGTCCTTCAGTTTCCTCCCCGCCCCTCGCTGTGTTTTTGGTCCTACCCCTTGTTGGGTTCTTAGCTCTCCTGCTATGCTCCTCATCCTTCTCTGGCTGTCCTCACCCCTACTACTACTTCCATTCCTACTACTACTTTTGCCACTTCCTTTACTTTTGTTTCCCTTCACCGTTCAAACCCCCTTTCTATGTCTTGTCTCACATAAACCACTCTCCCTACTTTATGCTACCATTAATACTTCCACTACCAGCCTTACCTCTACCATTACTACTTTTTTCCTACCTCTTTTGGTCCCTTCCCTGTCTGGCTCCCTCTTTCTTTCTGTCTTATTAGTGTGACTTGTAAATGGTCTAAGACGGACCGAAACGTCGTCGTAAGCTCCTCTCTTCCATGTGCGGATTATTTGTGTATTGTTCCAGTCACGGTAATATGTCTTTTTATTCTTTCTTTTGTAATCCTACTTCATGACTTTTCCTAGTTTGATTGTAATAAACTTTACTGCATTTTTACAAGGAATCTTATAGACAACCATCAGCATTTTTGGGAGAATTCTTAATCAAATATTTGTTTTTACTGCATCAAGATTTTTAAATTCAGCTTTGATTTAAAAAAATTTAAGTAGAGAAGGTATATCAAGAAAGTTCTCATGGTAATGTAGAATCAATATAATCTTGGTTGAATACGTTTGTTTGTCCTTTTTTAAATTGTAAAATGTGTTTCTGGCGATTTTAATTAATTAAAAAGATTTGTCAATTAATTTTTAAGGTATTTTAGATCATTTATTCACTATGATCTTCCCATTGTTTCTGTTGGACCTTGGCACAAACTTCTGTGCCTCCCTGTGCCTCCCTGTCCTTTGTGGTCACTTGTTTCATGCAGGAATTGCCTCATATCTGTGTGGTCTCCTTTTTTGAAGTTCAGCTTCTCCCATCTTTCTCGTGCTGCTTTCCACTGTTAACGCTATTATTTATTCGAAACTCAGGATCATGTAATCACTAGTGCTGGTGGGCCTTTTATATGTAATATCCTCTATGCCTGAACAGTTCAAGGTGAATACGAAGTCCAACCTTGCTGGTTCATTGTCTCCCGTCTCTCTAGGTGTGTCCCTAACATGTTGGTGCATGACGTTTTCCAGCACTACCTCCAGCATCTTAGCCCTCCACGTTTATGGTTCCCCACGTGACTCCAGGTTTTCCCAGTGAATCTCCCTGTTGTTGAAATCTCCTATGATGTGTAACTTTGCCCTTCCCATCTGGCCACCTCGGCTGGTGTATCCAACATCGCTCTGTTGCTCTCATCGTACTCTTAGCCTTGATCTCCTGCTGTTCAGTGGTGGGTTGTACTTCACTACTATCATTAGTTTTTGGATCCCAAGTTTGAAGTGTTCCTACACTATATAGTCATCTGCTCAGTCCTCCCACCTCCTCAAAATTCCATTGTATGTGTGTATGTGTTTGTGTGTGTTGATGGGTGTGTGCATGTGAAAGTGTGTAACTGCTCGCGATCATATGTGTGTGTGCCAACGTGTGAGTGCATGCATGTGAACGTCCAGCCAGCCGTCAGTCTGACAGATCCACTACACATTCACTGTCGTGTGTGCACGACCGTAAGTTCAAAGTGAGTCCCCAATTTTTTTTACTCCATTTAGATAAGTGACCTAACTTTATCAGCTAATGGCTGAAATACAGTTACCTACTAGTGCCAACAGTCTCCCGCGGGAATGCCACTCAATGGCAACCCAGTAAAGTTAAAAACTACATTGAAAGCAAAATTACAGTAGGAAGAATACATTTCTATCCTACAAAAAACTTGTCTTTCTAATTCTGTCAACCAATTTTTTTTTTATATTTACAGTTTACATGTGTATGTGTTTGTGAGAGCATGTATGTGTGTGGAAGAGTGGATTGTGTACTCTGTACTGTGTACATGCTACTGGCATATTCTTAGATTATGGTTCCCACTCTGGCATATTCTTTGAGTTCCCGCTCGTGCTGTAGTAGCTTCTGCACTATGATTGAGAGTATGACTTATATGAGTGTGTGGCCTCTGTTCCTAGGAATTATATACAGGAATACATGTAAATTTTTTAGTGAACTTGTAGAAACACGCACCAGTTGCCTGAGTAGTTGAAAATTTAACCTTATTATGCAGCAAATATTTTGCCATCAGAGCTACCGCATACCTAGTATCTTTATGCTAGATATTTACACTTATTTAATAATTTTGTGATCACAGACTTGTAGTCCTGATATTAAATATATTTATAGTTTATTTCTAGCAACACCAAATGCCTGCGTCACTGGCACAAAGGCTGCTACTTCTGACTTCAAGCTAAAAAGTCACATTCAAACCAGTTAATGAGTTTTTGAAACTCATGTCATCTCTGTCAGTTTGGTTACCTTGTATTACGTTTGCATGACTATTCACTGATATTATCATGTGACATGACTGCTTAGACACTCCTAGGACCGGTTTAGTGGCACTAAATACTCGGAGTATTGCTGTTTGCTGTGACTGAAGGTGTGTGTGTGTCCTCACCTATTTGTGGTTGCAGGGGTCAAATCACAGCTCCTGGTCCCGCCTCTCCGCTGGTCACTACTAGGTCCCTGCTCCAAGAGTTTGATCGTACCTTTAAAGACCCTCCTTCCACTACATCACTCTCCAGATTGCTCTACTTCCTGACAACTCAATGGCTAAAGAAATACTTCCTAACTTCCCTGCGCCTCATCTGAATTTTCAACTTGCAGTTGTAACCCCTTATTGCTGTGTCTCATCTCTAAAACAGGTGATAGGGGAGACATGTTCTGCAGTGTGGTCTTTACCTCTCCTTGTAGGACATACCCCTTAACTGGGAAACCGGTCTTGTTGCAAACCTTTGTGTGTACTCACCTAATTATATTCACCTAGTTGTGGTTTCAGGGGTCGATTCACAGCTCCTGGCCCCACCTCTTCACTCATCGCTACTAGGTCACTCTTCCTGCTCCATGAGCTTTATCATACCTCTTCTTAAAGCTATGTATAGATCCTGCCTCCACTACATCAAGTCCCAAACTAGTTCACTTCCTGACAACTCTGTGACTGAAGAAATACTTCCTAACATCCCTGTGATTCATCTGAGTCTTCAACTTCCAACTGTGACCCCTTGTTGCTGTGTCCCATCTTTTGAACATCCTGTCTCTGTCCACCTTGTCAATTCCTCTCAGTATTTTACATATCGTTATCATATTCCCTCCCTATCTCTCCTGTCCTCCAGTGTCGCCTGGTCGATTTTCCTTAACGTTTCCTCGTAGGACATGCCCCTTAGATCCGGGACTAGTCTTGCTGCAAACCTTTGAACTTTCTCTAATTTCCTTACGTGCTTAGCTAGGTGTGGGTTCCAAACTGGAGTGAGTGTATGTTTGTACTCACCTCACCTATTTGTACTCACCTATTTGTGGTTGCAGGGGTCGATTCACAGCTTCTGGCTAAGCCTCTTCACTGATCGCTACTGGATCCTCTCTCTCCCTGCTCCACGAGCTTTATCATACCTCGTCTTAAAGCTATGTATGGTTCCTGCCTCTACTACGTCACTTGCCAAACTATTCCACTCCCTGACAACTCTTTGACTCCTCTGACTCCTCAACTTCCAATTGTGACCCCTTGTTTCTGTGTCCCATCTCTGGAACATCCTGTCTCTGTCTAACTTGTCAATTCCTAGCAGTATTGTGTATGTCGTTTTAATGTCTCCCTTAACCCTCCTGTCCTCCAGTGTCGTTAGGCCGATTTCCCTTAACCTTTCTTCGCAGGGCATTCCCCTTAGCTCTGGAACTATTCTTGTTGAAAACCTTTGCACTCTCTCTAATTTCGTGACGTGCTTGACCAGGTGTGGGTTCCAGTATGGGCCTGACGTACACGGTGTACAGAGTCTTGAACGATTCCTTACTGAGGTATCGGAACGCTATTCTCAGGCTTGCCAGGCCCTCATATGCTGCATCAGTTACCTGGTTGATGTGCGCCTCAGGAGATGTGCTTGGTATTATACTCACCCAAAGATCCTTTTCCTTGAGTGAGGTTTGCAGTCTTTGGCCACCTAGCCTGTACTCTGTCTGCGGTCTTCTTTTCCCTTCCTCGATCTTCATGACTTTGCATTTGGCAGGGTTAAATTCAAGGAACCAGTTGCTGGACCAGGTTTGCAACCTGTCCAGGTCTCTTCGTAGTCCTGCCTGATCCTCATCCGATTTAATTTTCATCATTAACTTCACATCATCTGCAAACAGGGACACTTCAGAGTCTGTCCCTTCCATCATATCATTCACATATACCAAAAACAGCACTGGTCCCAGTCCCAGTGGAACCACGCTCCTCACAGGCGCCCACTCTGACACCTCGTCACATACCATAACTCATTGTTGCCTCTCTATCAGGTACTCCCTGATCTATTGCAGTGCCCTTCCTGTTATGCATGCCTGGTCCTCCAGCTTTTGTACTAATCTCTTGTGAGTGACTGTGTTGATAGCCTCCTTGCAGTCCAAAAAATTGCAATCTACCCACCCCTCTCTCTGTCGTGTCTTACTTCCGTTACCTTTTAGTAAAACTCCAATAGGTTTGTGACACAGGACTTTCCTTCCCTGAATCCGTGCTAGTTGTCGTCTATAAGCTTGATCCATTCTAAGTGCTCCACTACTCTCCTTCTGATAATCTTCTCCATGACTTTGCATAATATACACGTCAGTGACACTGGTCTGTGGTTTAGTGCCTCGTGTCTGTCTCCTTTCTTAAACATGGGGACTACATTTGCCGTCATCCATACCTCAGGTAGTTGCCCAGATTCAATGGATGTGGTGAAAATTGTTGTTAGTGGCACACACACTGCATCTCTGCTCCCCCTCTAAGGACCCACGGAGATATGTCCGGTCCCACCACCTTTGAGTTATCAAGTTCACTTAACAGCTTCTTCACCTCCTCCCCAGTTATGTGTATTTCATCCAGCAGTTGTTGGTATATTCATTGTTGGTGTATCCCCCTGTTCTGACTTCCCGGAGTCCTTTCTGTCTCCACTGTAAATACTTCCTTAAATCTCATTATGAGCTCCTTACATACTTCTTGGTCGTTTATTATGAGCACCCCACCTTCCATTTTCTGCATGATTACCTGGTCTTTGTCTGTTGTCTGATGTGGCTATACAACAGCTTCGGGTCAGACTTGACTTTAGATGCAATGTCGTTTTCGTACTGCCGCTGGGCCACCATCCTTATCTCCCATACTCGTTTCTGGTTCTTCGACTAATCTCTTTATTTTCCTGGGTATTTTGTCTTCTGTACTTTTTTTTATTCTCTAGCACACTTAGTTTTTGCCTCCCTGCACCTTTGGGTAAACCAAGCGCTCGTTCTAGTCTTCTCATTATTTCTGTTGCTCTTGGGAGTGAACCTCTCCTCTGCCTCCTTGCATTTTGTTGTCACATAGTCCATCATTTCGTTTACTGATTTTCCTACCAATTCTCTTTCCCACTGAACCTCTTTCAGAAAGTTCCTCATGCCTGTTTAGTCCCCCCTTTTGTAGTTTGCCTTTTCCCATCCTACTCCTGTTACCTTCTCCACTTGTAACTCTATGTTTTCAAAGCTCAGAACCACGTGATCACTAGCTCTGAGGGGCATTTCATATGTGATGCCCTCGATGTCCGAGCTACTCAAGGTGAATACGAGGTCCAGTCTTGTTGGTTCATCCTCTCCTTTCTCTCTGGTAGTGTCCTTAACATGTTGATGCATGAGGTTTTTTAGTACCACATCCATCAACTTGGCTCTCCATGTTTCTGGGCTCCAATATGGCTACAGTTTTTCCCAATCAATATTCTTGTGATTGAAATCACCCATAACTAGTAGCTTTGCTCTAGCCGAGTAAGCTCTTCTGGTCACCTCAGCTAGTGTGTCCACCAGTGCTTTGTTGCTCTCTTCATATTCTTCTCTGGGCCTCCTGCAGTTCTGTGGTGGGTTGTACATCACAGCAATGACTACCTTATGTCCCCAAGACTGAATTGTACTTAATATGTAGTCCATTTCGCCCATTTTGTCCATTCCATCCATTTCCTCAAATCCCCATCGGTTTCTGATGAGCAGTGCAACTCCTCCTCCCCCTCTGCTCACTATCTTTCCTCAGGATCTGATATCCGGGTGGGAAGATTGCATATGTTATCATCCCTGTGAGTTTCGTTATTCCATCCGCATTCGTATACTAAACCTTTAACTTCTTTTCTAAAACTGTGGTCTAGGGAGAACGTTGGGGTTGAGGGAGAGGGGGATCTGGCGGGGATCTATGGGGGGATATCTGTGAAGTTGGAGTTTGTGATGACGGGGTTGGGGGCAGTGGGTACGGTGTGTGGGTTTTGGGTTAGTTAGATTGTTTGGTTGCATTGGGGTTGTCGTGGTTGAGTCCCTTCTGTGGGTGGTTCTGTGTGTGTGTGTGTGTGTTGTGTGTGTGTGTGTGTGTGTGTGTGTGTGTGTGTTTGTGTGTGTGTGTGTGTGTGTGTGTTTGTGTGTGTGTGTGTGTGTGTGTGTGTGTGTGTGTGTTAGTTACCATTTTGTCCTAGGCACATGTCAATTAGACACTAGGCCTGTTGTATGTGTGTGTGTGTGTGTATGTAAGGAAACACTTCGAAATGTTTCTGCCCCACCGGGAATTGAACCCGGCCCCTCCGTGCGTGAAGCAAGAGCTTTACCCACTAGGCCACCGGGTGTGTGTGTGTGTGTGTGTATGTGTGGTGTGTGTGTGTGTGTGTGTGTGTGTGTGTGTGTGTGTGTATGTGTGTGTATGTGTGTGTGTGTGTGTGGGTGTGTGTGTGTGTGTGCGTGTGCAGGCATTCGTGTGCGAGTGTGTTAACATATGTATGTGTATTTGCATGGACGGAAGTGAGGATTTTTTTCCTTGGAAAATAATATATATTTTACCTATTAAGGAGGAATTCCAATCTTTTGTGATGTAACATTTTCATTTGGTTAGAAAGAGTTATGTGACGCAGAGAAGGTAATAGATTTCTCACTGCCTGATGTCTGCTCGCTTGTGCCTTTTATCATGCTAAAAAACATTCGGCATAGGTGCTGGGAAAGAGGGATAGAGAATATTATTAATTATAATAGAAGAGCAAAAAGCATGTGGGCTATACAAGAGAGAGAGAGAGAGAAAGAGAGATAGGTACATTTTGTAAGGTGAAGTGTATTTTCTCCATAAATCCCTGGTGGCCCAAGAATGCTGACTAAATGCACGGTCTATAAGCACTGCCAAGCACAACACAATGGCCTTCTCTGTGGAAAGAGGCAAATGTAATCCCTATTCACAAAAAAGAAGGGCAGAGTGGAAATCAGAAACTACAGACCATTGTCATTCCTGTTAATCACTGGCAAGATTTTTGATACAATAATCTCACACAGATAATAGAATTTTCGACTACGACTCACTTCTTTGTGACCGTCAATATGGCTTCAGAAAAGACTACTCTGTTGCTGGGTAAACCGTTCCAATGTGAGTGGCACCAGTCACGAGATCAATCCGTGTTCAGCTGTGTAGTAGCATTGGACATTGCTGGCACTTTCGACCGAGAATGACACCAGTGACTCTTTTCAAAACTGCAGGCACTAAGAATTGCAGGCTTTGCACCATGCATCCTCAGTGACTACCGTCAAGGTAGATCTCTAAGAGTAGTTCTCATGGGGACAGAGTTAACAAGACACTATTGGTGCAAGTGTTTCACCCAGAAGTATACTTGAGCCATTGTTATGGAATGTCTGTTTCAATGACCTCTTTAAACTCATGTAGATGAATGTACTATGATATTTACGTATCCAAGAGAGGAAATGCCATGTGCTTTCAGTTACATCAATCACCAGTTTACTGCTGTATTAGTTTGAGGAAAACGTTGGCAGGTTACATACGCTTTTAAGAAATCTCAACGATAATGGTATCTAGGCACCATGATGGTAACGGTGGATCAGTGGTAAGAATAAATAGAAACTGAGCGGGGATGAGGTTGATATCATTCGGGTAAAATTTGATTCTAACTATGAATAACCATGTATCTTGCAAACAAGGCAGTCAGGAAGCTAACAGCGCTTAAACGTATTTGCATCTGCTCGACAATAGAGACTGCAAAACTCTCTACGAGGCAAAAGTGCACTCATCCCTTGAGTATGCTCCACTTTCTTGGACTGCCTGCCATAGTCGTATCTACGACATATCAAGACAACTCATTTCTCATCTATACCAGGCCTGGACAGATCTGTCATTTCAGCATAACTTTCAGTAACGAAGGGATGGTCGTGGCCTAACTGTTATGTACAAGGCCAATGCTGTTAAGGCACCACACGTGGCTCCACTTGGCAGACAACGAGAAGATATACTCAACATGACGGGCAGCAAACTGTAACTGTACTCTGCCTGTACCTTCTTCAAGAGCATCACTTCATCTGAGATTATTTTTACTAGGATGACTCGAGTGACAACATTCCATCATACATAAGTGGAATTACCAACAGACCCTTGATGCCTTAAGTCAGTGTCCGAACAGCCGGGCTGTGACCCGTACGGTGGAATGCGCACGACCAGCAGTAACAGACTGGTTGATCAGGAATGCCCGGTCGAGGACTGGGCTGCGGAGGCACTGGCTCCCGGAACAGCCTCCAGGTAGATTGCAGGTAGTCTGGAACATGTTCGTACTTTATAATGACATCGCTGAAATAAAGTCAGCTGACTTTTAAATGGGCTGAGGTAGGTAACAGCTCCAAGTTTGTAAATAATGGTAGGAACTCTTAACCTAACCCTTTAATACCATTGTGTAAATAAGAGAGAGAGAGAGAGAGAGAGAGAGAGAGAGAGAGAGAGAGACAGAGCAGACAGAGAAGAGAGAGAGAGAGAGAGAGACAGAGACAGAGACAGAGAAGAGACAGAGACAGACAGAGAGAGAGAGAAGAAGAAGAGAGAGAGAGACAGACAGACAGAAACAAATAAGAAGACAAAGAAAAACACATCGAAGAGATATGGAATGACAGGTAATGAATAAGGTAATAATACAAAGCAGAAACAAATAGAAGCAGAAACAATGGAGATTTAGAACAGGTAATTAGTTAGAGAAAGGCAGAAACAGATAAATAGAATCAAACAGATGAGATAAAGCAGAGAAATCAGGTCAAGGGTCGACAAAAACAGCAAATAGATACAAAATATAGTATAAGTAAGGGTTACCATACTTATGCTCTACCTAATTTGCATACATAAGTAATGTGCCTCTACCTAATTCAGCATGAGAGTTGCAGAATGGGAACAAAAGCTTCATACCACAGAACGGGTGGAGTTTTAAACTCACGCCGAGTGAGTTTAAAACTCCAGGCCTGTGCGTAACCCACTGGGCCACCTGGCTACAATAAGATTCATCCAACTGGGAGTTTTACGATTCACTCGCCATGGTTCAAACTCCACCCGTTCTGTGGTTTGTTTGCAATCGTATTATTGAGATTTTGTGAGTCATAAAGACAACATATATTTTTCCAGTCAAATTCTATCACATAGTATGAGTTACATACATGAGGTTGAAAACTGCAAGAGGGAGCTTGACGAATGCATTAGAAAATCTCATAGGCTGGAAGACAAGCTGGTACCAGTATCACTCAGGTACTCGGTTATACAAGTAAGCTGCTGTACAGTGAAGTTCCAACTTATTCCTGATCGGCTGAGATCATATTTTTAAACTCATAGGATTGTTCAATAAATCCGGCCAAATCTCTGCGACTTCAAATAATGGAAGAAATATTAATACAACGGAAGGTTTTCTGGCCTTAGATTGTCACAAGCTGGTCGATGGTAAAGGATAAACTGGGGTTTGCGAAACTACTTTGACTACCACTTGATAACACTGACCAGGTAAACAATTACTGATTTCTGTCTTGATAAAGAAGATTCACTCCACCCAATCCAATCTCACCATCTGGAAAAGACCCGAGCCGGGAAAAGACCGGCGAACCTACAACAACAACCACCTATCCAATCGCTGGCACCACTTTACATGGGGTTCTTCTGAAAGTAAGTCACAGATGTGGGAGGAGTAATAAAACGTACAGAAATCCAGTTTCTAGTTTTAAAAGAATGGAATCTGGTTATAGCGCTGTCTACCTAGTGTGAAATGATGACGCGAGTAGCATCAAGACTCTTGAATGTTCTCTACACGCACAAAATGGGTGGCATGGCTATGACATCCATACCTTAGCAATGGACAGCCGTTAACTAAGAAATATCCCAACTGATGTAATTAGAAGATCAGCATAGGGTGATGGTATTAGATAGAAAGGGATAGAAAAATGATCGGAGGTAAATTGGTAGGAATGCTGGCATTCTCGAGACTTAGAAGGAGGAAGGCAGCCACATAGAGGGAAGGGAGGGACAGACTGAAGGCAGGGGCACAAAGGGAAGGCAGGGACACAGAGAAAAGACAGGGACACAGGAAAGGAGAGACACATAAATAAGGCAGGGACATAGAGGGAAGGCAGGGATACAGAGGAAAGGCAGGGACACAGAAGGAAGGCAGGGACACAGAGGAAGGCAGGACAAAGAAGAAAAGACGAATATTAGTAGGAAGACTGGCATGAAGAAAGGAAGTCAGAGAGGGAAGGAAATGGGCTGGAAGAGAAAGAGGCATAGGGGAAAAGAGGACGATTTTGAAGGAGAGATGCATAGAGGTGGCGGGAATAAGTCAGTTGAGGAGAGATACAATCAAGAAGGAAGGCAGAAGCAAAGACATAAAGATGAAAAATAATGAAGATAAAGAGAGAAAAAAGAAAAATAGAACCTGAGGAAGAAAGAAAAGAAGAATGAAATAATGGAGCGACCATCAAGGGAAAGAGAGAAAGGGCGGGAGTTAAAGTGGCAATGAGGGTGATGGCGAGGGAGACAGAACGAGAATGTGGCAAGAAGTTTAGTGATAAAAGGAGGAACACAAAGTCAAGAATTGGGAAACATGTAGGAGTTGGTGTGTGTGTGTGTACTCACCTATTTGTACTCACCTATTTGTGGTTGCAGGGGTCGAGTCATAGCTCCTGGCCCCGCCTCTTCACTGATTGCTACTAGGTCCTCTCTCTCTCCCTGCTCCATGAGCTTTATCAAACCTAGTCTTAAAACTATGTATGGTTCCTGCCTCCACTATGTCGCTTTCTAAGCTATTCCACTTCCTGACAACTCTATGACTGAAGAAATACTTCCTAACATCCCTTTGACTCATAGGAGTCTTCAACTTCCAATTGTGACCCCTTGTTTCTGTGTCCCCTCTTGCATCTTGTCTCTGTCCACCTTATCTATTCCTCGCAGTATTTTATATGTCGTTATATGTCTCCAACCCCCTGTCCTCTAGTGTCGTCAGGCCGATTTCCCTTAACCTTTCTTCGTAGGACAATCTCTTAGCTCTGGGACTAGTCTTGTTGCAAACCTTTGCACTTTCTCTAATTTCTTGACTTGCTTGACCAGGTGTGGGTTCCAAACTGGTGCTGCATACTCAAGTATGGGCTGACGTATATGGTATACAGAGTCTTGAATGATTCCTTAGTGCGATATTGGAACGCTATTCTTAGAGTTTGCCAGCCGCCCGTATGCTGCAGCAGTTATCTGATTGATGTGTGCCTCAGGAGATTGCTCGTTGTGATACTCACCCAAGATCTTTTCTTTGAGTGAGTTTGCAGTCTTTGACCACCTAGCTATACTCTGTCTGCGGTCTTCTT
>WNWK01007638.1:0-92009 GCA_009830355.1 Cherax destructor | reverse complement strand
ATATATTTATAGATGGGGTTGTAAAAGTGAATGCGAGGGTCTTGGCAAGAGGTGTTGGGCTAAAAGATAAAAGCAAATACAAAGTGGGAGTTGTCACAGTTGCTTTTGCTGATGACACTGTGCTTTGGGAGATTCTGAAGAGAAGCTGCAGAGGTTGGTGGATGAATTTGGTAGGGTGTGTAAAGAAGAAAATTGAAAGTGAATATAGGAAGAGTAAGGTGATGAGGATAACAAAATGAATAGGTGACGAAAGATTGGATATCAGATTGGAGGAGAGAGTATGGGGGAGGTGAATGTATTCAGATATTTGGGAGTGGACATGTCGGCGGATGGGTCTATGAAGGATAGGTGAATCATAGAATTGATGAGGGGAAAAGGGTGAGTGGAGCACTTCGGAGTCTGTGGAGACAAAGAACCTTGTCCATGGAAGTAAAGAGGGAATGTATGAGAGTATAGTTATACCAACGCTCTTATATGTAATAATATTGGTAGAATTACCGACAATATGTTAAGTAAAGGACACAAATGCAACTAATGTGACATTTTATTGTGGCAACGTTTCGCTCTCCAGGAGCTTGAGAAGCTCCTGGAGGCGAAAGCATTCACCAAATGTCCATTGCATTGTATCCTACTGCTCTTATATGGGTGTGAAGCATGGGTGATGAATGTTGCAACGAGGAGAAGGCTGGAGGCAGTGGAGATGTCATGTCTGAGGTCAATGTGTGTGAATATAATGCAGAGAATTCGGAGTTTGGAAATTAGGAGGAGGTGCGGGATTACCAAAACGATTGTCCAGAGGCTGAGGAGGGTTGTTGAGGTGGTTTGGACATGTAGAGAGAATGGAACGAGACAGAGTGACTTCGAGAGTGTATAAATCTGTAGTGGAGGGAAGGCGGGGTAGGGGTCGGCCTAGGAAAGGTTGGAGGGAGGGGGTAAAGGAAGTTTTGTAATAATATTGGTAGAATTACCGACAATATGTTAAGTAAAAGGACACAAATGCACTTATCTCTGTTTCTAACACAATTAAACAAAACAAAGGCAGCTTCACCATCTCTGAAGTCTTAGCAAGAATCCTCCTGAAAACAGTTAACCATACCATCACATAGTCTCTCCTGCTAATTCAACACAAGCACATCGTAGATGTGGAACACTCCTACAGGCCTTCTATATTTCAACCTCCAGCATAAAATATTTGTCTAACCTATTGTTATACTACCCAAGTATTTGTTTTATCACCTTTTACTCATGTGCATATTGATTGTTCTACCTTATTGTATTACTACTACTACTACTACTACTTATCACTACTACCTCGACCACCACTAGTATTTCACCTCACTTTGAGAGTATATAATAGCCCACTGTGTCCATGTAACGCTTGTAACGGCTTGAGAAAGCCACAATAAAATGTCACATTAGTTGCATTTGTGTCCTTTTACTTAACAAAGGAAGTTTTGTGTGCGAGGGGCTTGGATTTCCAGCAAGCATGTGTGAGCGTATTTGATAGGAGTGAATGGAGGCATATGGTTTTTAATACTTGACGTGCTGTTGGAGTGAGCAAAGTAACATTTATGAAGGGATTCAGGGAAACCGGCAGGCCGGACTTGAGTTCTGGAGATGGGAAGTACAGTGCCGGCACTCTGAAGGAGGGGTGTAAATGTTGCAGTTTTATAACTGTAGTGTAAAGCACCCTTCTGGCAAGACAGTGATGGAGTGAATGATGATGAAAGTTTTTCTTTTTCGGGCCACCCTGCCTTGGTGGGAATCGGCCGATGTGTTAATAAAAAAAATAAAAAGAACATAAGAACATAAGAAAGGAGGAACACTGCAGCAGGCCTGTTGGCCCATACTAGGCAGGTCCTTCACAATCCGTCCCACTAACAGAATATTTGCTCAACCCAATTTTCAATGCTACCCAAGAAATAAGCTTTGACAATTCTACCCACTCATGCGCGAGTCCCACTCAAATCCAACACCTCTCACTCATGAATTTATCCAACCTAAATTTGAAACTACCCAAAGGGCCTAGCTTCAATAACCCTACTAGGCAGACTGTTCCACTCATCAACTACCCTATTTCCAAACCAATACTTTCCTATATCCTTTCTAAATCTAAACTTATCTAACTTGAATCCATTATTGCGGGTTCTCTCTTGGAGAGATACCCTCAAGACCTATTATATCCCCTTTGTTAATACCCATTTTCCACTTGTATACCTCGATCATGTCTCCCCTCATTCTACGTCTTACAAGTGAATGTAATTTTAGGGTTTTCAATCTTTCTTCGTAAGGAAGATTTCTAATGCTATGTATTAATTTAGTCATTCTACGCTGAATGTTTTCTAACGAATTTATGTCCATTCTGTAATATGGAGACCAGAACTGAGCTGCGTAATCTAGGTGAGGCCTTACTAATGATGTATAAAGCTGTAATATAACCTCTGGACTTTTGTTGCTAACACTTCTTGATATAAATCCCAGTAATCTATTTGCCTTATTACGTACGCTTAGGCATTGCTGTCTTGGTTTAAGGTTCTGCTTACCATCACCCCCAAGTCCTTCTCAATCTGTATGGCTAAGTTCTACGTTATTTAACTTATAAGTGCTTGGGTTATGGACACTCCGAGCTTCAGAACCTTCATTTATCTACATTGAACTGCATCTGCCACTTTTCTGACCACGAATTAAGTTTGTCTAAATCTTCCTGAAGTTCTATGACATCTATGTTTGAATCAATTATCCTACCTATCTTCGTGTCGTCGGCGAATTTGCTCATATCACTAGTAATTCCCTCATCAAGGTCATTGATATATATTATAAATAACAATGGGCCTAAGACTGATCCCTGTGGAACACCACTTGTTACAAGTCCCCATTCAGTTTAACCCCATTTATGCACACTCTCTGCTTCCTATTGGTGAGCCATGACTCGATCCATGACAGCACTTTTCCCCCAATGCCATGAGCTGCCACTTTCTTTAACAGTCTCTGGTGCGGTACTCTATCAAAAGCCTTACTAAAGTCTAAATATACAATATCGAATTCTTTATCGTGATCAACAGCCATAAAAGCCTTACTGAAAAAAGTTAATAAATTAGTTAGGCAGGAACGGCCCCTGGTGAATCCATGTTGAGTATCATTAATCAAATTGTGCCTATCGAGATGGCTTCTTATGTTATCAGCTATAATCGACTCTAATAATTTGCCTACAATTGAAGTTAGACTTATTGGGCGGTAATTTGATGGTATCGACTTGTCCCCTGCTTTAAAAATAGGAATTACATTAGCCATCTTCCACGTATCAGACACTACACCTGTTTGAAGAGATAGGTTAAAAATGTTAGTTAAGGGTTCACAGAGTTCAATTTTGCATTCCTTAAGAACCCTTGAAAAAGCTCATCAGGGCTTGGCGATTTATTTTGCTTCAAACGGTCTATCTGTTTGATAACCATTTCGCTAGTGACTGTGATACTACATAATTTATCTTCTTCAGGCCCACTAAAATACCTAATTCTTGGGATATTATTAGTGTCTTCCTGAGTGAAAACCGAGGAAAATAATTATTAAAATAGAGCACATTTCATTCTCTTTGTCAGTAAGATACCCATAATTATTTTTAAGGGGACCTATCTTATCTCTAACTTTTGTTCTATACACCTGGAAAAAACTTTTGGGTTAGTTTTCGAATCCCTAGCAACTTTAATTTCGTAGTCCGCTTAGCTTTTCTTATCCCCTTTTAACGTCCCTCTTAATGTCAATATACTGATTCGTAAGATGACCCTCACCTCTTTTGATACGCCTATAAATTCCTTTCTTCTGCCCTAAAAGATATTTGAGCCTATTATTCATCCATTTTGGGTCATTTCTATTCGATCTAATTTCTTTATATGGGATAAATGTTCTTTGGGCAGCATGTATAGTGTTCAGAAAACTGTCATATTGATAGCTCTCTTCATTACCCCAGTCCACAGATGATAAGTGTTCTCTAAGTCCATTGTAATCTGCTAAGCGAAAATCTGGGACCGTTACTGAGTTATTCCTACTATGAAACTTCCATTCAATGCCAAAGGTAATTGATTTGTGGTCGCTTGCGCCGAGTTCCTCTGTAATTTCTAAATTATTAACAAGGGTTTCCTTGTTTGCCAGAACTAAGTCAAGCAGATTATTTCCCTTGTAGGTTCTGTCACAAACTGCTTCAAAAAACAATCTTGAACTACTTCTAAGAAATCGTTAGATTCAAAATTCCCAGTCAAAAAATTCCAATCAATTTGACTAAAGTTGAAGTCACCCAGAATAACTACGTTATCGTGCATTGTGGCCTTAACAATTTCCTCCCATAGTAGTCTCCCTTGGTCCCTATCTAAGTTTGGGGGACGGTATATCACACCTAAAATTCTATCCAGACAGACTCTGTATGTGTTAATTCAGACTTTATACCCATTTTTATACAACAATTTAAATGATCACGGACATAGAGTGCCACCCCACCCCCCTTCCCGATACTTCTGTCTACTTGGAACAATTTAAAACCCTGAATGTGACATTCGGCAGGCAAGTCCCGATTTTTCATATTAAACCATGTTTCAGTTATTGCAAAAACATCAATATTACCTGTACTTGCAACTACTCTCAACTCGTCCATCTTATTCCTAGCACTACGACTATTGGTGAAATATACACTTAAAGACCCTCCTTTCTCTTTACCCTTCCTGCTCATTTCTGTTTTCCCTTCTTATACCTTAATTACTGTCCTTGTCACCTAGTGCCACTGGCTTTCCAATATCCACCTTAGTTCTGCTATTATATTAATACATATTCTTTATCACTGTCTACTGCCTCAAATGTTTTATTGAAAAACGTCAGTAAATTTGTCAGGCAGGAACGACCTCTCGTAAACCCATGCTGAGATTCATTAATCAAATTATGTTCTTCAAGGTGACTTCTGATAATATCAGCTATAATTGATTCTAATAATTTGCCTACTATAGACGTGAGGCTTATTGGACGGTAATTTGATGGAATGGACTTATCCCCTGATTTGAATATAGGAACTACATTAGCTATCTTCCACATCTCTGGCACAACACCAGTTAGGATGGACGTATTAAACACATTCGTTAATGGCTGACTAAGTTCCATTTTGCATTCTTTAAGTACCCTGGAAAACAACTCGTCGGGTCCCGGGGACTTATTTTGCTTCAGTTTATCTATCTGTTTGATAACCATGTCCCTCGTGACAGTAATATTAGTTAATGTGAATTCTTCAGGAACTGAATAATTGTTCATTTCTGGAATCTCATTTACGTCTTCTTGTGTAAAGACTGACAAAAATAGTCATTAAATAGAGAACACATTTCCAGTTCGTTATCCGTCAGCTGTCCATTCCCAATTTTCAGAGGTCCTACCTTTTCCCTCACCTTCGTCCTGTACACTTGAAAGAACCCTTTTGGATTAGTCTTTGATTCATTAGCAACCTTAATCTCATAGTCACGTTTAGCCTTTCTAATCCCCATTTTTACTTCTCTTTTCAACTGAACATATTGGTCAATAAGGTTAACATCTCCTCTTTTGATGCGCCTATAAATTCCTCTTTTCTCCCCTAATAAATGTTTTAGCCTCCTGTTAATCCATTTGGGATCGTTATTATTTGACCTAAATTCTCTCTGGGGAATAAACATACTCTGTGCACGTTGTACATTATTAAGAAACAAATCATAAACGCAGATCCCATCGTAATCGTTAGCTAGATTACCCCAGTCGAGATTAGACAGGTGTTCCCTAAGTCCAATATAATCGGCAGAACGAAAATCAGGAACTTTTACCGTATTATCCCTATTCTCGTACTCCCATGTAATATTAAAAGTAATGGATTTGTGATCACTAGCTCCAAGCTCTTCAGTGATCTCCAGTGATCATGAATTTATCCAACCTAAAATTGAAACTACCCAAGGTCCTAGCTTCAATAACCCTACTAGGCAGACTGTTCCACTCATCAACTACCCTATTTCCAAACCAATACTTTCCTATATCCTTTCTAAATCTAAACTTATCTATCTTGAATCCATTATTGCGGGTTCTCTCTTGGAGAGATATCCTCAAGACCTTATTTATATCCCCTTTGTTAATACCCATTTTCCACTTGTATACCTCGATCATGTCTCTCCTCATTCTACGTCTTACAAGTGAATGTAATTTTAGGGTCTTCAATCTTTCTTCGTAAGGAAGATTTCTAATGCTATGTATTAATTTAGTCATTCTACGCTGAATGTTTTCTAACGAATTTATGTCCATTCTGTAATATGGAGACCAGAACTGAGCTGCGTAATCTAGGTGAGGCCTTACTAATGATGTATAAAGCTGTAATATAACCTCTGGACTTCTGTTGCTAACACTTCTTGATATAAATCCCAGTAATCTATTTGCCTTATTATGTACGCTTAGGCATTGCTGTCTTGGTTTAAGGTTGCTGCTTACCATCACCCCCAAGTCCTTCTCGCAATCTGTATGGCTAAGTTCTACGTTATTTAACTTATAAGTGCTTGGGTTATGGACACTCCCGAGCTTCAGAACCTTGCATTTATCTACATTGAACTGCATCTGCCACTTTTCTGACCACGAATTAAGTTTGTCTAAATCTTCCTGAAGTTCTATGACGTCTATGTTTGAATCAATTATCCTACCTATCTTTGTGTCGTCGGCGAATTTGCTCATATCACTAGTAATTCCCTCATCAAGGTCATTGATATATATTATAAATAACAATGGGCCTAAGACTGATCCCTGTGGAACACCACTTGTTACAAGTCCCCATTCGGATTTAACCCCATTTATGCACACTCTCTGCTTCCTATTGGTGAGCCATGACTCGATCCATGACAGCACTTTTCCCCCAATGCCATGAGCTGCCACTTTCTTTAACAGTCTCTGGTGCGGTACTCTATCAAAAGCCTTACTAAAGTCTAAATAAACAATATCGAATTCTTTATCGTGATCAACAGCCTCAAAAGCTTTACTGAAGAAGGTTAATAAATTAGATAGGCAGGAACGGCCCTCGTGAATCCATGCTGGGTATCATTAATCAAATTATGGTTATCTAGATGGCTTCTAATAATATCAGCTATAATTGACTCTAGTAATTTGCCTACAATTGAGGTCAGGCTTATTGGGCGGTAGTTTGACGGTAGTGACTTGTCCCCTGCTATAAAAATAGGAATTACATTAGCCATCTTCCACATATCAGACACTACACCTGTTTGAAGAGATAAATTAAAAATGTTAGATATTGGTTCACAGAGTTCCATTTTGCATTCCTTAAGAACCCTTGCAAAAAGCTCATCAGGACCCGGCGATTTATTTTGTTTCAGTCGGTCCAGCTGTTTCATAATCATTTCGCTAGTGACTGTGATATTACATAATTTATCTTCTTCTGGGCCTCTGTAAAAATTAATTACTGGGATATTATTAATGTCTTCCTGTGTGAAAACCGAGAGAAAATAATTATTAAAAATAGAGCACATATCATTCTCCTTGTCAGTAAGATGCCCAAAGTTATTTTTAAGGGGACCTATCTTATCCCTAACTTTTGTTCTATAAACCTGGAAAAACTTTTGGGTTAGTTTTTGAATCCCTAGCAACTTTAATTTCATAGTCCCGTTTAGCTTTTCTTATTCCTTTTTAACGTCCCTCTTAATGTCAGTATACTGATTTATAAGATGACCCTCACCTCTTTTATGCGCCTATAAATTCCTTTCTTCTGCCCAAAAATATATTTGAGCCTATTATTCATCCATTTTGGGTCATTTCTACTTGATCTAATTTCTTTATACGGGATAAATGTTCTTTGG
This sequence comes from Cherax destructor, assembly GCA_009830355.1. Lineage (NCBI taxonomy): Eukaryota > Metazoa > Arthropoda > Malacostraca > Decapoda > Parastacidae > Cherax > Cherax destructor. Next base: position 84,165 of record WNWK01007638.1, on the reverse strand, counting down.
GCAGCCTGTATAGTGTTAAGAAAACTGTCATATTGATACCTCTCTTCTTCACCCCAGTCCACAGTTGATAAGTGTTCTCTAAGTCCATTATAATCTGCTAAGCGAAAATCTGGGACCATTACTGAATTATCCCTACTATCATACATCCATTCAATGCTAAAGGTAATTGACTTGTGGTCGCTTGAGCCGAGTTCCTCTGTAATTTCTAAATTATTAACAAGGGTTTCCTTGCTTGCCAGAACCAAGTCAAGTAGGTTATTTCCCTTGTAGGTTCTGTTACAAACTGCTTCAAAAAGCAATCCTGAACTACTTCTAAAAAGTCGTTGGATTCTAAATTCCCTGTCATGAAATTCCAATCAATCTGACTAAAGTTAAAGTTCCCTAGAATTACTACGTTATCGTGTCTTGTGGCCTTAACAATTTCCTCCCAAAGTAGTCTCCCTTGTTCCCTATCTAAGTTTGGAGGACGGTAAATCACGCCTAAAATCAATTTTTCACACCCTCTGAAAATTCTATCCAGACAGACTCTATATGTGTTAATTCAGACTTTATACCCGTTTTTATGCAACAATTTAAATGATCACGGACATATATATATATATATATATATATATATATATATATATATATATATATATATATATATATATATATATATATATACATAATATATATATATATATATATATATATATATATATATATATATATATATATATATATATATATATATATATATATATATATATATATATATGCAAAAAGATCACAGTAAACAGGTGATATCAAAATATGCAAGACAACCACTATGAAAAATATAAATTCAAGCGCTTTCGTGACTACTCACATTATCAAGGAACTGATAATGTGAGTAGTACAAAGCTTGAATTCTTCTATTTTTAGTGGTTTTCATATATATATATATATATATATATAATATATATATATATATATATATATATATATATATATATTATATATATATATATATATATATATATATATATATATATATATATGAGAGAGAGAGAGAGAGAAAACGGACATTAAATTTCAGCTTGATATATATTTGTCCTACAAATTTTCCCTCATATTTTTCTTTGCTACTTTGGTAGGAATATTTTTTATGTTCGATTATGGGCATGGTTACCAAAAATTATCGCAAATATTGAGTGTGAGTTTGTTGGTAATCATCCACGTGGACCCTTTTTAGCTCATAATTAACCATTGTAATGGAAAATTTGCTTCGTCAGCATAGAGTAAAGGTTACAGATGGTGGGCGACGTTAGGCAGATCAGTGACAAGGTTGCCTTGTCACATCTGGAGAAGACCCGGGTCCTGGACTCACCGGGTAACCTACAAGAAGTGAGAAGAATGAGTAACAAAAGAAGGAGGGACCAGATACTTCCTAGGGTATACATCTATGTTCAGTATAAGGGTACTAGACGAAGCGTCATAAATAGATATATTCTGTTGTCTGTTACTGTGGTATGACCGATGACATGAGTAAATGGGCCATCTGAGTTTGTAGTAATTGAGTCTGGGTAGAAGATTATTTTTGTCAACAGTATCAAAAGCTTAACGTAGATCGAAGGTAAGTCAAACAGGATACTCGTTTTTTCAAGTGTGAATAAACTCTGTCAAACATTTTAAATATTATTTCAATTGCGCTTTCTTTAGGCCTTGCATATTGTCCTTCGATAAGAACATATATAGCTGCTTGTGAGTTACTATATCTAGTATCTCTATGTCATACCAAACAGATGAAGCACAAATGGAACAAAAGGCCATCCAGAATATTGCAAGGAAGGAAGGAAGCCCAAATATTTCTATTCATATGTAGAAAAGATTCACATACCGACAATGAACAGGAAATGAGCAAAATCTTAAGAAAACAGTATGAGTCGGTGATCAGCAACCCACTAAATGACAGCAAGGTAGAGAATGCAGAAACTTTTTCCATTCGATCGGAAGGCCGTGCAAACCATCTAGCTGATATTAGTACAGATCCAATAGAATTCGAAAAAGAAATTGAAAACATGCTCATTCACTCAGCACCTGGACCAAATTCATGGAATTCCCTATTTATAAAAAAGTGCCAAGTAACACTAGCACGAGCCCTCAGTATTCTTTGGTGAAATACCAGAGCCTTTAAAGAGGGCCGACATAGCTCCTTTGCATAAGGAAGGTAGTAGAGTACTAGCTAAGAATTACAGACCTGTAGCTTTAACTTTCCACATCGTAAAAATCTTCAAAAGAATGATGAGATGTCAGATTACAAATTTCATGGAACAGCACAATCGACATAACCCAAACCAACACGGTTTTAGAGCAGGACAATCATGCCTGTCACGGCTGCTGAACCACAATGACATAATTTCTGAAGCGTTGGAAAAAAACCAAAACGCTTACGTGATATACACAGATTTTGTAAAGACATTTGACAAGTGCGATCATGGGGTGATTGTACACAAAATGAGGGCCATAGGCATTACGAGGAAGGTAGGTATGTGAATTTTCGGGTTACTAACACACAAAACACAAAACGTTGCAGTAAACAGAGCAAAATCCAGCATCAGCGAGGTAAAAATCTCAGTTCCTCAAGGCACTGTCCTGGCACCTCTGATGTTTATTATCCTTATAGCAGACATAGATAAAAACACCTGTCACAGTTTTGTATCATCATTTCCAGACGACACTAAAATAAGCATGAAAGTCACTTCGGTAAAAGACACTGAAAAATTGCAGGAAGGTATTAGCTGTGTTTTCCAGTGGGTAGTGAAGAACAACATGACGTTAATGGTGATAAGTTCTAGCTGCTTAGGACTGGATAGAATGAAGAACTCAAAGGGGCCACTGTATGCAAAACTCAAGAGGGTCGTCAAATATAACGAAAAGAACACGTGAAGAACTTGGTAATAATTATGGCAGCTGACCGTGACTAAGGTCACGACAGCCTGGAGGATGACGGGGTGGATAATGTAAACTTTCAAAATAAGGAAAATGTTTCCAGTGGTGACACTTCTCCAATCACTTGTTCTCTCTCTCGTTTGGAACATTGCTCAGTGTTGACAGCCCCGTTCAGGGCAGGTGAAATATCAGAGCATAGAACCAATAAAGCATTGAAATTACTGGGAACATCTTGAAGTCTTAAATGTGTACTCACTGGAACAGAGGAGAGAGAGATATATGATAATATATACCTGGAGAACACTTGAAGGCCTTGTTCCAAATCTACACACTGCCATTACAACATACTGGAGTGAGATATATAGGAGGAAGTAGAAAATAAACCCAGTGAAAAGCAGGGGTGCAGTGGGCCCATTAAAGGAACACTGTATCAACGTTCATGGCCCCAGACGTGATGTTGTTTGGCTCGCGGAGTGGCTGGTTCCTGAATGGAAAGCAGTTATACAAGAAAGGTTTGGACTGTGGCACTGAATCTCAGTCAGGAGTCATTCTTGCAACACAGTTCTGTCGAATTGCTTGTACTGATAATTCACAATATATATATATATATATATATATATATATATATATATATATATATATATATATATATATATATATATATATATATATATATATATATATATATATATATAATATATAATATATATATTGTGCCTAATAGGTAAAACTGGTCAATTAGCAAGAACTCATTTAAAATTATGTTCTTTCTAAAATTTTCTCTTATACGTTTAAAATTTTTTTTTTTTCATTTATGTTAATGTAAAAATTTATAATTTTGCACCAAGTGAAACTCTGAAAACTTACCTAACCTTATTATAACAAGCGCAATTTAATTTTGCCTAACCCAACTAAATATATTTTAGATACGTTTTCAATAATTTAATAATAAATAAACACAATGAAATATATTTTTTTCTTGAAGACAGCCAGGGGTCTATTGGTAATCCCCCTTATGTATGCTGGGAGGCAGTTAAACAGGCTTGGGCCCATGACACTCACTGTGCTGTCTCTTAGCGTATTCATGGCGCCCTTGCTTTTCATTGGGGGATGTTGAAGCCGAATCTTTTGCTTTCATTGGGAGTGATTGCAAAAGTGCAGATTTGGGATTAGTCCCTCTAAGATTTTCCAAGTGTATATTATCACGTATCTTTCACCCCAGTATTCCAAGGAGTACAAGACAAGGGACTTCAACCGTTCCCAGTAATTTAGGTACTTTATTGTACTTATTCGTGCAGTGAAACTTCTCTATATATTCTCCAGATCTGCAATTTCGCCTGCCTTGAAGGGGGCAGTTAGTGTACAGCAACATTCCAGCCTAGAGAGAACAAACGATTTGAAGAGAATCATCAATGGCTTGGAGTCCCTAGTTTTGAAAATTCTTATTATCCATCCTATTATTTTCCTATCAGATGTGATAGAAACATTGTTGTGGTCTTTGAAAGTGAGATTCTCTGACATTATCACTCCCAGGTCCTTCACACTAGTTTTTCACTCTACTGTGTGGTTGACATTAGTTTCATACTCCGATCTAGATTTTATTTCCTTGAGTTTTCCATAACGAAGTAAGTGAAATTTGTTTTCACTGAACTTCAAATTGTTTTCTGAAGTCCATTTAAAGACTTGGTTAATGTTCGCTTGGAGATTTGTAGTGTCTTCAGTGGATGACACTGTTATGCAAATTCTGGTGTCTTAAGCAAAAGAGGACACGGTGCTGTGATTTATATCTCTGTCTATGTCAGAGATGAGGATGAGGAACAGAATGGGAGCGAGGGAGCGAGTATAGTACCTTGTGGAACAGAGCTTTTCACTGTTGCTGACTTTGACTTTGCTCTGTTTACTATTACTCTTTGTGTTCTATTTGTTAGGAAGTTATAGATCCATCTAGGCACTTTTCCTGTTATTCCTTTATCACGCATTTTGTGTGCTATTACGCCATGATCGCAAAAAGTCTGTGTGTACTAGATCTGCATTTTATTTGTCCTCCAGTGCATCCAAGACCAAGTCATAGTGGTCCAGTAGTTGTTAGGGGCAGGAGAAACCTCTTCTAAACCCATGCTTCCCTGGGTTGTGCAACTGATGGTTATCCAGGTGGTTGGCGATCTTGCTTCTTAGAACCCTTTCATAGATTTTTATGATGTGGTACGTTAGTGCTATCTGTCTGTAATTCTTTCCCGTACTGCCATCTTTGTGAACTGGGGCCGTATCTGTTGTTTTTAGTGACTGGGATGACCCCGGTGTCTATGCTCCCTATCCATAGAATATTTAAGGCACGTAAAAGGGGTTTCTTGGAGTTCTTGATAAACACGGGTTCTACGATTCTGGGCCTGAGGCATGTCATTTATTGCTTTTTCGAAGTTCTGTGATGTAAAGGTTATATCCGAAATTTTTGAATTAACCATATTTTGAATCTCGGTCATAAAACATTTGTGTAAGCTGTCAACCCTTAGCCTGATTAATGGCTCACTAAACACTGAGTCATATTGGGACTTCGGTATCTCACTCGTTTTTTTGCTGCCATCTGTGTAAGTCCCATCTCGTTGAAGCAGGGGGCCCAATACTGGATGTGGCTCTAGATTTGGCATATGAAAAGAAATAATTATTTTTCAGTTTCTTTTATGACTTTAAGTTCTTCCTCTGTTTCTTGGCTCCTGTACGATTCCTTGACTTAAAGTACGATGTGTTTTTTATTTCTCTGGCCAGTGCCTCCTACCATATTTCAGATATACTGCCCCCTTCCAGCAGTTCTGTGATTCTTCACCTTCGCCTGTAGAGGGAGTGTCTCTCTCTACCTTACATCTTCCCATAACTGTTCTCATTTTGCTGGTCATGAGCCCTGCGTATACATGTCTGTGTCCTATTATGTTGTGATCCGAGTGTATTGTCTTTGATACTTTTATATTTCGTACCAGATCATTAGTGAAAATTAGGCCAAGTGTATTTTCCTGTCTTGTTGATTCCACTATTTGCTGTCTTAAGGTGAATTTGTTGCAGACATTCAATAGCTCATGTGTGTGTGTGAATTTTCACCTGAGATGCTTCCAGGGGTTTTCTCTGCTAAGACATTTTTTCCACATTTTTTGCCAGATTTTCTAGAAGCCGTTATTCGAATTGTTGGGAAGTTATATCTGGTACCTTCTATACAACCATTTTGACAAGATTTTGGTTTTCAGTCTTTACATCATTTGTGAATTTAGTAATTCAGAGCAAATGATCGACTCAGTGACATACAGGCCAACCATTCCTTTGTTGCCTGTTCTTTCTGTTGCATATGAATAATTTAGACCCTGGGATCCATATTTCGTTGCCAAAGTGATCCTTTGCATGGGTCTCTGTGAAAGCCGTAAACATTGCATTTGACTCTGTGAGGAGTCCAATGATGAAAGGTATTTTGTTGTTTGAAGATGGCTTTAGACCCTGTATATTTGCAAATTCAAATATTTTCGTATTCATGGTATGTAGCGGGGCTTAATTTGCTGGCACTAATATTTGTTTTTCTGGAGTGAGGGCCACTAACTGTGCCTCCACTCCAATAGTGATCCTAGGTGGTGTAGTATTTCTGTCATTTCCTGCCAGTTTTTTTTCTTCGTGGCACTAAAAAAAAATCTTTTTCTCGAGTGGCTGTAACTATCCTGGTTTGTTGTCCAAGGTCTGAGGGATCTGTACTTTCTGGCCCCCCATAAATGGTGTGCCTGACAGTATGTGTTGTAACAGTGACTTTCATTGACTGATGAATAACACATTTCAGAGTGAAATAGTTTATAAGAACTGCATACTCCTTTGGTCATGAGGGTGCGGCATTTTTTTGGGGATGATCAAAACTGCACGTTTCACCTGTTTTCCTAGATATTCCATACCTCCAGAAACCCAAGCCACTTTGTGGCTGGGTTCCCTACTGGTGCAATTTTTTTCTGACTCTCCCTCCCCCACTAACTACACCACGTGTGCTACCACCACCAGTTATTACTGGTAATGTATCAACACAATTTCTCAAATCATCCTCTCTTTTTATTCCCTGTCCAAAAGTATTTCTATTTTGTATTTCTGGCTCTAATAAGTCTAGATCTTTACCTCTTTCTTCATTGCCTGTTCACTGTCTCCACCTGGTGCACTGCTTTGCATTTCCATATCTTTATAGGAACTATATTGTCTTCCAAGGCAGCACCAGGGGTGGCACCTCCAGCGTCCCTACTCTCTCTCCACTTTCCCAAATGCCATACAAGACTATCAAATTATCTAAATAGGATATTTTTTCGGTGTGTCTGTCTTTTAGCATAAGTGAAAATTTCTCCTAGTGTGTTCTATCACCTAGGCAAACATTTCCCTGTTTTAATATCAGCAGTGATACATTGGTGGACATTTTCACATGTATCATGACTCCATTTTTTTGCAGAAATAACTTGACACCCAAGCGATATCTTGCTTGGAATTATTCTTACATATTATACAGGTTTTCTTGTAGGTATTTTTTTTATGTGTAAATATATATATCAGTGTCTCCTATAAAAAAATATATTTTGATATAGAAAGTATACTGCTAAAAGTATTTGACTTTTGTGTTGAGTTAACTGGTGACTGCTGGCAGCTTCTACAACCTGATGATTTGTGGCAAGTATATATCACTACACAAATATCAACTTTACTATTCACTGCACACTCTTCGACATCACGACTTTACTTTTGGTACACTTTACAGATCTCCTAGGCTAGCTAGTGAAAAGGTTTACTAGAAAAAAAAGTAGTTGACTTGTGTTGAGTGAACTAGTGACCACTGGCAGCTTGTACAACCTGAGTGATTTTTGCTAGTAAAAACCACTATACTTCACTTATTTTTTTTTCCCCAATCTCCATCACTCCGAACTCTATGGTATCACTGTTTATTCTCTATGGTATCACTGTTTATTCTCTATAGTATCACTGTTTATTCCCTATGGTATCACTGTTTATTCTCTATGGTATCACTGTTTATTCTCTATGGTATCATTGTTTATTCTCTATGGTATCACTGTTTATTCTCTATGGTATCACTGTTTATTCTCTATGGTATCACTGTTTATTCTCTATGGTATCACTGTTAATTCTCTATGGTATCACTATTTATTCTCTATGGTATCACTGTTTATTCTCTATGGTATCACTGTTAATTCTCTATGGTAGGCTGACTGATGTAAAAGGTTTAGTAAAAGTGTATTAGGGTTGTGTTGTAGTACTGTGTACCACTGTAGTACTGTGTACCAATGACACCTGTGTACCACTGACACCTGTGTACCACTGACACCTCTACAACCCAGCTGCTGAGGTTGTTTACCTAAAACTTTCCTTCACTTTATCGTACAAGATTTGTATACATTATAAAGATGGATTCGAATATTGTTAGAAATAATTAAAATGAGAATTGAACTTAAGCAACGAGAGTTTTTGTATAAATATTTACATGGTGCACAACACCAGTCACGGTAATGTGCTTTTGTATTCTATATGCATGGTATTTTGCCATCTAAAGTCGTTCTCCTCTCGAAAACAGTCATTCGAAAAGGATCGTGCCAGAGATGTGGATTATTAGGCACAGCTTTACATTAGATTTATTTTTGTAACATACATACTGGAATAAGGATATGGATGAGGAATGTGCTGTCGCACCTTGCAGTAAGACAGGTACAGTTATTACCTGAAATAAGTTTTGAATTCTTTTTTTGTTCAGTAAAGTAATGGAAAGAGCATTAGCTTATTTGGTAACCGATTAGTATGTATATCTGATGACATTATTGAGAAGCACATAATTAAGTTGTTAGCAGGAAAATTATATAGAACGAAACTTGGAAATCAACAAGTGTATTGACGAAGATTTACACAAAAGTTTCCTGTTCTTTACTTGGAATTAACTGTACAAGATACGATTGATTTATATCAAGTACAGTGAGGGAGGTAATAGATTCTTACATGATGTAACATGAATAATTCATACATGTAGTGAACATGCATGTGTTTAAGAGTTTACGCATATGTATATAAGTGTATGTGTATGTCGATATATGCTTGTCTGTATATACGAAAATTTTATTTGTGTCGTTCTGCAGGCGAGTTAGCAATGATAAGGTTCGGAGGCCTCTTACTTTATTTGCGATAACGTGAGGGTACACAGGCAGTGTGTTTGTGCCCATGGCCCGGGAGGGTCATGCCCTTGCGAGGGAGAGAGGAGTAGGCCTGTAGACTGAGTGATGGCTGCTGAGAGAGTGAGAGCGATGTAAGCGTGGGAGGCTGAAGTGGCCTGCCCACCGAGAGGCCTGACCTCTGGGGGAAACTATGGGAACTTGGCTTGTAGGCTTACAGCCTACATATTGCTCAGCTGGCAGACAGCATAGGCTGTCTATGCAGACAGTACAGGCTGTCTACATTCACTCGGCCACCTACCCATGGTCGACCCTGATCATGAGTGACTGTAAAAAAACTCAGTCTCTCTCTCGCAGGAACAGGGCACAGAACACAAAATAAAAACATATATATATACATATGTGGACATGGAAAAAAAAACTTTCTGCAGAGACTAAAGAAAAAAAAGGGTGTGCTTCATGGTCTAAGGCAGTGAGCGTCGATGAGATCACTGCACGCCTTCCTGCGTCTGGACAGATACTGCAACACAGGAGACATCGCTGTGGCTGAACTGTGATGTAACAGGGTACGGTCTCCTCTGGGACGGTGAAGCAGTAATCGTAGTAGTCGCTGCAGGGTTCACTCAACCTGGGGCACAACCTGCAGGTGCCCTCGAGTGAGGCGTCGTCAGTAGTCGCAACTGGGCAGGACTTCTTCTGGCAAGCGACTCAGGAGGACATTTCTCGACTGGTACTGTCGCTGGGGCTGTCACTGCTGGCGATTGTGGAGTCGTGGCAGAGACGACTCTGCAAAACATCTGGAGGTCGTAACAGCATACACCTTACTGGAGTGAGTGGGCTAGCAGTCAAAGTGACATTATCTTTGTGTAGGTTGCTCACTGAAGCTGTGCCACGAGGCTGACACAGCGCCTTCCTTACAGGGGCTAACTGCGGCTTGACGAGTGTCATTCTCTAGACAGTTGAAGTTACAGCAGAGGATGGTCTAAGAGTCCTCAGACATATAACTGCACTCTGACGGTCTTGGAGGTGAAGTGGAAACGAGTCTTGATGGAAGAATCATCGCGGGTACGATTCAGCAGGGCATCACGAGCGGCGAACATAGAGAGCTTAGTGTACATGGGGTTCAGATGCTCGTAACTGACGCCTGAACTGACTAATGTCAGCTGTCAAGCGGGCGCGGGGTCACACCGGGTGACAAAGTAACACACACTAGGTGCTATACTGGTCTGGGCGAACATACTGTGGTCCACACACACACCTGTGCTCAAGACTACACAGGACACACGGAAAACTGCACACACCTACTGCAGATGTGGTACAAAATGGCTTACTAGCAAATGATGCTTTTCTGTGCAAAAATCGACACTAAGCCATATACAAACATGTGAGAACATTGACTGGGAGGAAATAATTAACACATGACATATATCTTCTCTCAAACATCTCAACAATACTGAAAACAAAATGCACACTTCACACTAGAACACGTGACATCATGTGGTGATGTCAGGCTTGACGTCGTGAGATGATGTCATGGGGTGACATCGCGAGGTGATGTCAGGCAACATCGTGGGTGATGTGAAGTCGGGCAGCATCGTGGGTGACGTCAGTAGCATGGTGACATCATGGGTTGATGTGGGAAGCAGACCACAGTGTGGCTTGGGATCTGGCTTAACCCACATGGCTTGTAGATCCCTGTGGCTTTGTGATCCACGTGGCTTGGTGATCCACGTGGCTTGGTGATCCACGTGGCTTCGAGTGACCTTGGGCACTCGGAAACAGCTCTGGCAAGAATTCACACGGAATTCACAGGAATACACGGCAGAGAGGAAGTGGGCAGTGGTGGCATACACTAGGGCGAGTGTGGGTGTTATGGTAGAGCTTGGGTGAATAGGTGATGAGGGAGGAATAGGCTACTTCCTCCTTTCCACCCACACATGTGGAAGATTCTACCACACTGGACGCAAAAATCACCACAAACTCACCTCTGCCTTGCTGAAATAGCCGTGCTAAGCTGAAACACAGCAGTAGAAGAATACGCTGAACACGTGACTTGAACAGCATGGGACGCTGTGGCAATGGAGTCACAGGGACGCTGTGGCGTGGTCACAGATGTTCAACATTTAGGTGTCTTTATTGTCAAAAAGTTTCTACTATGCAGTAGGCTTCCTCATTCTGATACAGAGGTGATTATAACACTAGAGATAGAATTGGAGTGGTACTTTTGAGGTGATCAGTTCTTCAGCCCTGATAGAAGGTGATCACTGCCTTTTTCTTGACTGACCACGTTATAATGAAGGTTAAGTGACTGACCACCTTCTGTCTTAGCTGAGGAACTAATCACTTCGAAATTGCATCTCTGTATACTGTTTCTAGTGTTATAATCTCCTGTATTTGACTGACGAAACCTGATGCTTGGGTGAAACATATCGTGAGTACAGGCACCTAAGTGCGGCACTTGTGTCTTGTAGTTATTTAACATAATTTACAATATATTCCTCACAAAAACCTTAAGTGTTACCGGAAAGTATTCATATGCATCTAAAAGATGCAATAAAAAGTAATGAAGGAGAGACGAGGTAGTAGGGTGATGTGTGGAGGATCATTAAGAAAGTAATGGATGACCGGTTGAGTGAGCTAGGCGAGGTGGGAGAGAGGGAAGGAGTTACCAGTAACACTGATCAATGGCCCACAGAGACCTCACAACTCGCAGTCTTCCTCAGATTCCCACACACTCACACTCTCTCACCATCATGTAATTAATCTTAGTCTAGTTTTATTGCTCAGAGTACCAAACATTTTTTGTCATTCAGTATCTTAAATTTTAGTTCTGCATCAGAAAATCATACAATCCAGAATAAATAATTATAATTCAAGTTCATTCAAGAAAATTAGAAAACAAAAGGTGTGAAATACAGTAATGTAGATATTCACTGCCTGCCTGTGATGTATAAACTATGGATAATATACATTCAAGCCGTGTGCAGGTATCAATTGATTTAATATAACACAACTCGGGATTTCCAGAACACAATGCAATGTGTATATGGGAAAGTAAATTTTGAAAACCATTTTCCGCTAATTTATAGGAAAAAAAAACTTCATTACATTTATAAATTAAAGTTGACAAACATATTGCAACGAATGTTTGGCGGACATTAGTTGATAACTTCTGCACAGTAGTCCTCGATGCAGTAAAACTTTGTAACAAATGTAACGTAGAATCCGTCTGTGCAGAACAGAGATGACATCTGATCTTTCCAAGCAAAATATTAATTATCAATATGGTTAGTTAATTATCCCTACTCACATATGCTTTGCATATAGCGGGCCAATTAGCTCTGTTTCCGTCCAACTGTGTTTCGATGATTAGTTCCAAATGAATAATTGAAAAACAATTTACGTAAATAAATAACATATGAGTGAATGTCATTTACTTGCATCGTAAGCTGTAAATTTTGTGTACTTCACAATTCGCAAGTAACCCGAATTCAGAGAGGAAACTCTAGAAGAGATTTCCGTTCGACGTGGATTATCTTCATGTCAAACCTGTACAAGACAAAGCTAAGGCAAGTGGACATGGCTGGATGAAGGAAGCAGCAGAAGTAGAATTAGCAGTACTAGTAATAATAGTGGTAGTTGCAGTAGTAGTGAAAGCAGTAGTAGTAGTAATAATAGAAGTAGTAACAGAAGTAATAATGGTAGTTGCATTCGTAGTAGTAATAGTAGTAGTAGCTGAATTACTAGCAGTTGTAGTAGCTGTTGGAGTAGTAGTAGTAATTGTGGTAGCACTAGTAATACTAATGGTAATTGTATCAGTAACAGAAGTAGAAGTAAAATAGTGGAAACATTTCATCTCGAGGAGTACTGTGTGTGTTTTATCATAGTTTTGGGTACTTACAACTGCCCTTGAAGTTGTAATGAAAGCTATATTCTTCATTCCCGCTAAGCATGCTTATCAAAAGCATTGCTGATACCTAGAATATACCTGGAGAGGGTTTCAGGGGTCAACGCCCCCGCGGCCCGGTCTGTGACCAGGCCTCATGGTGGATCAGGGTCTGATCAACCAGACTGTTACTGTTGACCGCAAGCAACCCGACGTATGAACCACATCCCGGCTGGTCAGGAACTGACTTTGGGTGCCTGTCCAGCGCATTCTTGAAGACAGCTAGAGGTCTATTGGTAATCCCCCTTATATATGCTGGAAGGCAGTTGAACAGTCTTGGGCCCCTGACACTTATTGTGTTGTCTCTTATCGTGCTAGAGGCACCCCTGCTTTTCATTGGGGGATGTTGCATCGTCTGCCGAGTCTTTTGCTTTCATAGGGAGTGATTTTAGTGTGCAAGTTTGGTACTAATCCCTCTAGGATTTTCCAAGTATATATAATCATGTATCTCTCCCGCCTGCGTTCTAGGGAGTACAGGTTGAGGAACGTCAAGCGTTCCCAGTAATTTAGGTGTTTTATCGCAGTTACGTGTGCCGTGAAGGTGCTCTGTACATTTTCTAAGTCAGCAATTTCACCTGACCTGAAAGGTGCTGTTAGTGTGCAGCAATATTCCAGCCTATATAGAAGAAGCGACCTGAAGAGTGTCATCATGGGCTTGGCATCCCTAATTTTGAAGGTTTTCATTATCCATCCTGTTATTTTCTATGAGATGCAATTGATACAATGTTATGGTCTTTGAAGGTGAGATGCTCTGACATGATCACTCCCAGGTATTTTACATTAGTTTTTCGTTCTATTGTATGGTTGAAATTTGTTTTATAATCCGATATAGTTTTAATTTCCTCACGTTTTCCATATCAGAGTTATTAAAATCTCTGATCATTGAACTTCATATTGTTTTCAGAAGCCCATTTAAAGATTTGGTTGATGTCCGCCTGGAGTCTTGCGGTGTCTTCAATGGAGGACACTGGCATGCAAATTAGGGTGTCATCTGCAAAGGAATACACGGTGCTGTGGCTTACATTCCTGTCTATGTCAGATATGAGGATGAGGAACAGGATGGGAGCGAGTACTGTGCCTTGTGGAACAGAGCTTTCCACCATAGCCGCCTCAGACTTTGCTCTGTTTACTACTACCCTTTGTGTTCTGTTTGTTAGGAAATTATAGATCGATTACCAACTTTTCCTGTTATTCCTTTATCACGCGTTATTACACCATGGTCACACTTGTTAAAGAGGCACCGTTCTCTGTAGTGGACTCAAGAAGCCACTGGCTGGCGAAACGTTTCCAGATTAAATATTCACAAATGTTGCACAAGTGTCTCATGTATCAACTTTTAGGTTTTCCAAACCTTGTATACACATAAGCATTACTGCTGGTAGACATCACAGTAGGCATCACAGATGTTTCTTTCAGTAGAGACCACTACTGTGTGTTGCAGAAGCCAATACTGATGTGCGCTGCAGCAGAGAGCGTTGATATGAATTGTAGTAAATACCACTAATGTGAATTTTACTACATAACACTAATGTGTGCTACAGTGGACAGTTGTTGTATGTGTTGCAGTAGACTCCGCTGATGTGTGTTGCAATACGTGTCACTGATGTGGGCTGCAGACACCATAACTGATGCGAGATGAAGCAGAAAAATCTGAGGGATATTTATTCCTTGCATCCATGTCATTCACTAATTATGTGGTTATCACTCTGAAAATTAGGTGATCAACATTTCGTAAAAATTAATAATACAAAGTTTTAAGCACATAAATGACTCTACGAGTTCATTACTCTGTAACTAGAAGAAGAGCTGAAGACTTAATAATTGCCGAAAACTCTTACTAACTAGTAACAAGAACGAGAACCAGACAAGTACACAATGGACCATCTGAGCTGGTGAAATCTCACCACGACCCTGAGTCAGTGTTTTACCAGTTTTAATCTAGAACCGGCACAATTAGCTTAATCCACTGTTTCAGTCACTCTTAACCTTGATTACAAGCCATAGTTTCAGGAGCTTTCAGCTAGGCATCCAATAGATTTTGCTGCTTCAGAACCCTAGGACTCCACTGCTTGGAAGTCTATTCTCTCCATGGCATCTCCTACTGAGAAGTCTATTGCTGAGAAGTCTATTACTGAGAAGTCATAGTAGTCTGCTGCATGTAAGCCTTGAAGTCTGCTACTGGAATAATTATTTTTTCTGTTATAAATTGACAAAAACAAGGTACATGCTTCTCTAGTTAAATTTCTAACTGTGTGGTGAGTAATCCAGTGAAAGAGGACAGCAACATGCTATGTTTTATTATATGTGGAAAAAAGGGAATAAAATGTTAACTAGGCATGTAGAGTTACCCAAGAGAGTTATGCCGGTATCATACTAGCTTCCCTCTACCCACAATGCACACAAGAGAAATAGTGTACGCCGGTCATAAAAGGCTAATGGGGCAAAAATATTAAATATGTATATTTGTGTAATGCTTGTATGTATATATGATGTGTCGAATAGGTAAAACTTGCTATTTTTGCTAAACAACAACGCTCTTCTTGCCGAAAAAGGCAAGCGAAATTTGTGTATGCAATTATTTCGCAAAAATCATTCTGAACCTAACGACAAAAATATATTTCATTGTATTTGATTATTATTCAATTATTGTAAACTTATCTAAAATATATTTAGCTGGATTATGCTAAATTAAATTGCGCTTGTTTAATAAGGTTAGGTAAGCTTTCTAAGTTTTTTTTTGGTACAAAATTATAAATTTTTACATTAACATAAATAAAAAAAATACATCTTTAAACGTATATATATATATAATATATATATATATATATATATATATATATATATATATATATATATATATATATATATATATATATATATATATATACATGTATATATATATATATATATATATATATATATATATATATATATATATATATATATATATATATATATATATATATATATATATATATATATATATATATTCGTTAGCCCAATACCTCAGTTTTTTGAGAGGTTCTTTGAATGCAGACCTGTTGACCGCCTGGTAAGAAAACAATGACTCCCGAGTCCCCAACACTTTCAGCTTCCCTCAGGCTCCCACACATTGACTAGCCTACTTTTTAAATTATTTTAGTTATATTGCTGTGTACAGCAGGAATTTGTTACCATTTCAAATAATTTTCATATATTTATTCAGTTGTCCCAATATCTTAATAAATATTAGAACAATGGATAATAGTTTATTATATTTAAATTTCATATTAAGTAAAAAAAAAATATATAACTAAATGTAAAGATTCGAAATGCAATAAGTTTGTCGACGTTCAATGTCTGTGTTGTTCAAACTTTCGGGACAATACATGTACAAGCCATGTCTGTGCACCAATAAATGTTACTGGGACACGCTCGTGAATTTCCAAACAGTGTGCACTGTATGCGTAAAACAAAAATAGAAGTAATTTTCCAATAAGCAGAAGTAAGAGGATTGCTTACAGTAAAATAGTAAATGAAAAAAAATCACAAATCTATTACATCTGGTAGTTGTTGGACAGTAGTTTCCAGATATTCTTGGAGTGTTGTAAAGTTCATCCAATTAACGCCTCGTAGCTTCAGAACTAAACAACACTCACATGTGATCTGTTTGGTAATATATGCCATTTCATTTTAATTATAGGTAGTAGGCTGAGAGACAGCAGCCACCCAGGAAGGTACTACCAACCTACCAAATGGGTGTGAAACGAAAACCGTAAATTGTTTTACATAATTCTAGGTCTTATCCTTCTGTCTCCTAATTCATTCTACTCATGTGGTTATTCGTGCACATGTATATGTGTACACACTCTTCTGAGTTTCCTTTTAATTTCTTGCTTGTACTTATTCGTATGTAATTTCCTTTCATCTCCAAGAGGAAGTGGAGACGAATCTTTCTCCGTAAGCCATGTGTGTCGTATAGACGACTAAAATACTGGGAGTAAATGGCTGGTAATATTACCCTTCTATTGTATTAATTATCAAATTGAAGACAAAATAAATTTTAAAGGATGTGTGAATGTGTGTGGATGTAGAACAGTTGAAAATAAAGAACTGATTCTGAATGTTATGAATGAAAATAAACTGGATGTTCTAACTCTAAGCGACAAAATGCTAAAGGTGAAAGGAGAATCTCAGTTTGGAGAAGTAAATGAGATTAGTTTAGGCGCATGTGATATTAAATGAACATATACGAGAACAAAAGAGAGAATATAAATTTATGAATTCAAGAATAATATGGATTAAAATAAGGGTGGAATGTGAAAAGTAGGTTATACATACTAAGTGTTTATGCATTTAGAAAAGAAAGGGTTGTAAAGGAGAGAGAGAGAGATTTTAAGAGATATTAAGAGAATTCTTAGGGAGTTTTGAACCAAGTGAGAAAGAAATTGTTGTGATCTATCTAAATGTTAAAGTGGGAGAAACTGTTGTAGAAGGCAGTTTGGGTAAATGATAATTGGGAAGCATTTATTCGAATAATATTTAGAAACAGATTTCGATATTAGATAAGTGTTTTAAGAGGAGGGAGATAAATATACGAGATACGAAATTGGGAGTAATTACTGCAGTTTGTTAGACTATGCATTAGTATATAAAAGGTTAATAGGTAAACCTGGATTAGCATGTTTTAGAAAGGGTGGCAGATATATAAGATCATTATTTAATGGTAGCTACAGTACGAGTTAGAAGTAGACGGAATACAAGGAGAATGTCATCAGCGAGTAAGAAAGAGGTAAAAATGTATAAATAAAAGGAGGAGATAGTTAAGATAAGATATAAGCAACTATTTGGAGAAAGATGGGCAAGAGAGAGTACATGTAATGTGGAGGAAGTCCAAGAGGTATGGGGTAGATTTAAGAATGCAGTGTTAGAATGCACAGCAGAAGTTTGTGAATACAGGAAGATGGGAGTGAGAGGGAAAAGGAGTAATTAGTGGAATGACAATGTAAAGAGAGTGATAAGAGTGAGGGAGTGTCAAATAAAAACTAATGAGAAAGTGGGTGAGGTTTTATGAGAAAAAATTGCTGACAGTAATAAAAAGTTTTGGGGATCAATAACTTCATAAAGCCTAGGAAACAAAAGGATTTAACAGTTGAAAACAAAAGGGAGGAGTTATTAGACGAGGAGGTGCAGGCATTGCGAAGATGTAGGTAACATTTTGAGGAGCTGTGATTTCATGCATTGGAGTGTACAGAAATAGACGATAATAAAACTGGGATAGATGGGTTCAAGACAGAAATGTTTAAAGAGGGTGAGGATTTTTGAATGGTTAATACTTTAGTTCAACAGATGTATGAAAGGGGGTTAAGTAGCTAGGGATTGCCAGAGGTCGTACATAGTTCCTTTAATTAAAAGAAAAGTGGATAAATAAGAGTATAAAAATTATAAGGGAATAAACCATTTGGGTGTACTAGGTAAAGTGTATGGCAGAGTTATTATTAAAAGAATTAAGGATAAGACAGATAGCAGGACTGCAGATGAACAAGAAGTTATTATGCAGGGTAGGGGATGTGTAGACCAAATGTTTACATTGAAGGAAATAAGTGAGCAATACTTAAATACCGATAAAAAAATATTCATTACATTTATAAATTTAGAAAAGACATATGACAGGATGGATAGGGATGTAATGTGGCAAATGTTGCAAGCGTATGGAATAAGTGGTAGGTTACTCAGAGTAGTTTGTATGTGGATAGCAAGGCTAAGGTGACATCATTATGACTATACAACCACAGTGGTGTAAACGAGGTTGTTTAACACATTTAAGATAAGTTTGAAAAATATTGAATCCTGGGGTATGGAGATGGGGTGTGGGATTAAAAGAAAACGAATCTCACGAAAGTGGGAGCTCTCACAGTTACTTTTTTTACCGATGACACGTTTCTTTTTGGGAGACTCTGAAGAGAAGCAGCAAGCGATGGCGGTTTTTGACCAGAGGTTTGGTAAGATGGGGAAGGAAGAAGGATAGGTAAGGATGGAATATGGTAAAATAGTGGGTGGGTGTTGAGAGGGGGTAATAAAGGTAAGTGGCCTAACCGCTTTGGTGTGTGTAGTGTTATTCATGAAAGTCATGGAATGGGGTATACTACAGTACTTGTCAGCGACACACATTTATACAAGTTGCATACATGCATGACGTTGAGTTAGTAGTAGGTATAGTTTTTGTTATTGCCTTTTTTTGTAGGAGGATGGTTACAGGGCGCTTGACTCACGAAATTGTAATGACACGATTGCAAACAAACCATACCATACGTGGTCTTCTGAATGAAACTCTTTGTTGAAGGGACATTCTGTGGGTCCTGTGGTGAGGTGTGTTGATGATATAGTTGATGGTGTTCGTTGGTTCTGAAAGTACACCAAAAAGAAACAAAATCGGAAGATAAATAAAAAAAATTACAGCGCACCTGTCCCTTGATTAAACCTGTATAGTTGAGCGAGGCTTTTTGCTAAGTTTGCCATTTTGGTGATGTGAGATGTAGAGTGGAGCAATCTGTCGATCTCGTATCTCAGGATTTTATTCGGGTTTCCGATGGCAATAGGTGTACCTCTGATGGAGATATTCCCCGTGTTGTCAATATTTGTGGCAAAACATTCGATGGTGCTGATCAGGACTTTGTCTGGATTGGTCGTGATTCTCCATTTCTTTTCCCAGTTAGCTGTTCACAATTCCGCATTCACTTTCTCTATTACTCTTACATGCCTATTTCTTCCAGATATAGGGGTGCATGAGACGACATGGAAAACATCGTCAGCAAAATGGAATGACAGATTTTTTTGCTGTCATTATACTGAATGCGGTTTGACCCGACGCTTCCGCCAGAGGAAACTCTGCAATAGTATAGGTAGCAGTCTTTGTTGGTAAGGACTACGTCAGGTGTCCCCGGGTAAGGGCGCATGTATGACTTAATGAATGGGCCATGGAACGATAGATTTCTTGCTGCCTTTATATTGAATAGCTGTTTTCTCTTTTGGTCACCTAGCGGGTGGGCGGAGCCACAGTTGAAAAGAGAGGGGTGATGGGCATTAAAATCTCCTGCTAGGACTGTTGGAACATTTCTACTGAGTATCCGGTGTAGGAGGATGTCTGGGGGAGAAATATCCAGTTCCCACTATTAGCCGCCCATATGAGGTCGTCAGTTCTATCACCATGATGTTGTATTCGTCAACGTGGATGTACGGAATGCATATCCTTGTTTCACTAGGAGGGCCACCCCACTGTGGGGGCCCCTCTCGATTTTTCGACTGTAACCACGCAGTTTTATATGATGGTCTGGTCCAGCAGCTGTCTCATTCAGAAGGATGATGTCCGGATTGTGAATGCATATAGTTCAGTTTCTTGGAGGTAGTGGTTGTTAATGAAGTGTCGGATGTTGAGTTATAAAATTGTAATCCCCATTATTTCGTGTGTTTTTCGTTGTTGCTGCGTGCATAGACTTGTTGTCTGACATTATAGCCGTAAGGAGGGTCCGTACTCTCCCTACTCGACTAGTCAGGGGGGTGGCTGTAATCCTGAGTGGTTTTCTGAGTGCAGAAAAGTTGGTCCTCTTCAATGCTGCTACTGTTCGTGACATTGACTGACGAATCAGTTCACATCAGCATCAGCCGACATGTTCATGCCACTGTCGATAGGAGACAGTGGGGACTCTGCGTGGAAGGGTACAAGAGTGAGTTGAGCCGGATGCTCAGAAACTACTCCACTCTGGGTAGCGTTGGAACTTAATTGGTCGTTTGGGTCAACCTCTACAGCGGCAGCTTGTGCATCAGTGTCTGGTGCAAGTGCAGGGGCCGTTATTACCTTGCTGGTCTGTTGCTGTTTCAATTGAGTCCTCCTTCACAGGCGGGCCTTGAATGTGGGAAGAGGGCTGATTTGGTGTGGGTGCTGGTAGGGAAGAGGGTGCAATCACCTTGGCCTGAGGGGGCTGACTCATTAATGAGCGCACTCTATCTGGAACGATGATGGGAATGCCTCCGTTCTCTACTAACAGCTCGTTGAAAATGGACGAGCAGAGCTGGATATCGCACCATGTCTACAGAGCAGATACTGCAGCCAGTTTTTTGGCTGTTGCATTTATTTGTGCTATGGCCGAACTCACAACACTTGAAGCATTGAATGATGTTGACAAACCTTTCCATAGAGACTTAGTCGGGTGTGCACATGGTTCCAAATCATTTCATTCCATTGTCACATATGGCTTTGGCAACTTCAAGTGTCTCAAGGATTAGTTTCAGTGATTGATGGTTATTCGAGTTTTTGGCAAACTTATATGTCTTTAGGACTTTGAACTCGGGGTCTGCTTGATTGATTTCCTCCAAGAGTTCTTCAGCAGTATATTCTTCCATGAAGCTGTTGATACGTGCAACAAACACAGAGAGCTGGGCCTGGATGTTGTCTGGGGAATGGAGATAATACCCATATTGTTTAGTTGGTCTAGAACATCTCTCTTAAGTAACTAGAGTAGCTCCACTTAAGAGGAGAGCAGTAGTACTGCACCAGAGTGGGTTTGGAATATATCCACAGGTGCAAGAGGAATTAGTACAAATGCAGTTTAATATATCCCTCTTGGACTTCTGGTCATCAGTGACCCGAATTCTGACTCTTATTTTGGGCATGTTGCCCAGCTAAGGTAAAGTTCACTCAGATAATATGCTGAAACAGAATTTGCCATGCAAACCTGCATTGCTGCTTCGGCTGACTTATGAAGGTCAGCCCCCTAATATTGCCTACTCTAGAGGGAGTGAGGGGGACAAGGCCCAAGGCAATGATCGGCCAGAGTTTAATATAACTTAAAACCTTGCCTAGTTTTAAGTCACTTGGTTGGGATATTGTGGAGGGGGGATAGGAGGGGTTATAATGAGGTGATGATGTGGAGAGGGAGAAGGGAACTAGTAAGCTAGTCACCTCCTTACCCTCTTGATGGGATGGAGCTCGAAGTGACAGCAAGCAAGTTGCCTCTCAGCTCTCTGACCAGTCTAGCACTCAGGATAACCCACGAATACTAGTATGGGAGTGAATGAGCCGTCTTCTCGCCGCCGCGCCCTCAAATGTTTGAATCTGAATCTAAGACGAATTTGAGAGTCTGGAAAAGAAGGAGATTAAATGTGAACATAGGAAAGAAGATGATTAAAGTAACAAAAGTCAAGTAACGGAAGATTGAATATCAGATTGGATTATGTACCCAAGACCCATCCTGTGAGCAATAGTCAATGGGTTATAGAGGTACATAATGAGTCCAGGGACTGGACCACAAAGTTGTGGCAGCTAAACAAGTTACTGTAGTAATAAACTATTTACATGTTTATATCTGGCTGCAATCGTAATGAATTATATACGCAGTCAAGAGTTAAGTCACAAATATATTACAATGTATCTTATGTGGTTTTGAATTACTTACATTATCTTATATTTTATCAAGCTATGCTTGAATTTAAACAATTTAAAGTAGTTGTCTGATATTTACAATAGGCAAAGTCTGAATATTTTTCCAGGATGGTTGGTAATGTGCCACTGTAGATAAAATACTTTGATATTTCTTGAACATTTGTGAGTGAGTAGTCTCTGCATTCAATAATTATATCGCATTCCATCACATAATGATGCAAGGTGTGACAATAGTCCATCCGGAAAATTTTACACTTGGTTATGTCTATGAAAGATGAGGTAACCATGTAACTGATGAGGGAGAAACACGTTGGTGGTACACTGAGGCATTTGTGTAGAAAAATATCCCTAACCGTGGAGGCAAAATGGAAAATGTGCCAGAGTCTTGTAGTGCACTCTTATGTGGGTGTGAAGCATGGGTTTTAAACGTTGCAGGAAAAGCAGTGAAGCTGTGTCTCAGGGCAATGTTTGGTGTGAATTTTATGCAAAGAATTCGTCTTATTGAAATTAGAGGAAGTTGTAAGGTTATTAAAAGAAATATGAACAAGGCTGAAGAGTTGTTGAAAAGATCTGGACATTTAGAGATAATGGAACAAATTAAGGTGAATATGACGACGTGTGCATCTGGGGAGGACAGAAGGATGGGTAGAGGTCATCCCAGGAAAGGTTGGAGGGAGGGGGTAAAGGGGATTTTCTGGTCAAGTGGCTGGGACATCCAACTGAGGTGAATGAGCGTGTTTGATAGCAGTGAGTACAGGCAAGTGTGAGTAAGGCAACATTTATGACTGTTGCCTTACTCACACTTACTCGCTACTGGCAAGACACTGAGTGAATGATGATGAGAATATTGCTTCTCCTATGAATCACCACCGCCTCGGTGGAAATAAAAATTGTTTGGGCTTTTTTTTTCTCAGTCTGGGATATATAGCTGGCCAATTAAGCGCGCGACCACTGATCCCTTAACTCTCTTTCCTTCTAACTCTGTATCACAGATATTTTTTAAACGACTTAGTCAATAAAACAATTCATGTATATGCTCACTTTCAGCAAGAGAATGTAATATAATCTAACAACATTTTGTGAAAATGATATGCCCTTCTTCCTACTGTATTTTTATTTATATTTCAGTCGTTACTTGATGCTCCAGAACAAAGAATTTAATTTGTCAGTAATAAAAGCTATTTTTTTTGCCTCCAGTCCTCAACGATTTTATGGAAACTATGAAGTATATTGTTATTTAGCAGCATATTATGAACGTACTAAACAATGTGTTACAAATGTAAAGAGCACAAATGTGTATTGCAGTACAATCCACTGATGTGTGTTGCAGTAGAGACCACTGATGTGTGTTGCAGTAGAGACCACTGATGTGTTGCAGTAGACACCACTGATATCTGTTGCAGAAGACACCACTGATGTGTGTTGCAGTAGACACTAATGTGTATTGCAGAAAACAGCATTTATGTGAGTTATCTCTCAGAAGTATGTATTGTGTTATCCAAAGAAGCACAGTTGTCTCAGAGACACTGCGTTATCTCCATTTCCTTGGATCAAGAGATTCGGACAGGTACACACATCCACCAATTATGGTACTCACCTAATTATACTCACCTAATTGTGGTTGCAGGGGTCGATACTCAGCTCCTGGCCCCGCCTCTTCGCTGTCTGCTACTGGGTCTCTGCTCTCCCTGCTCCATGAGCTTTATCATACCTTGTCTTAAAACTATGTATGGTTCCTGCCTCCACTATATCTTTCTCTAGACTATTCCACTTCCTGACTACTCTGTGGCTGAAGAAATGCTTCCTAACATCCCTTTGACTCATCTGAGTCTTCAGCTTCCAGTTGTGTCCCCTTGTTTCTGTGTTCCCTCTCTGGAACATCCTGTCACTGTCTACCTTGTCAATTCCCCGCAGTATTTTGTATGTCGTTATCATGTCTCCTCTGACCCTTCTTTCATCCAGTGTTGTTAGTCCTATTTCCCTCAACCTTTCTTCATAAGACAGACCCCCTGAGTTGTGGAACTAACCTTGTCGCAAACCTTTGCACTTTCTCTAGTTTCTTTACATGCTTGACCAGGTGTGGGTTCCAGACTGGTGCTGCATACTCTAGTATGGGCCTGACGTACACGGTATACAGTGTCTTGAACGATTCCTTGTTAAGGTAACGGAACGCTAATCTTAGGTTTGCCAGTCGCCCATATGCTGCCGCAGTTATCTGGTTGATGTGTGCCTCCGGAGACGTGCTTGGCGTTATACTCACTCCAAGGTCTTTCTCCTTTGCCGAGGTTTGTAGCCTTTGCCCGCCTAGCTTGTACTCTGTCAGCGGTCTTCTTTGCCCTTCTCCGATCCTCATGACTTTGCATTTGGAGGGATTGAATTCGAGAAGCCAATTGCTAGACCAGATGTCGAGCTTGTCCAGGTCTGTTTGCAGCCCTGCCTGGTCCTCTTCCGATGTGATTCTCCTCATTATTTTCACATCATCCGCGAATAGAGACACTTCTGAGTCGATCCCGTCCGTCATGTCATTTACATATACCAGGAATAACACTGGTCCTAGGACTGACCCCTGCGGTACACCGCTCGTCACAGGCGCCCACTGTGATACCTCACCACGCACCATGACCCGTTGCTGTCTCCCTTTGAGGTATTCCCTGATCCATTCCAGTGCCCTTCCTGTTATACCTGCTTGTTCTTCCAACTTGGTGTAGAAGACCGAACTCTAACACCTCAGATCAGGAAGTTACACAAAGTTTCTGACTATAATAATAATAATAATAATAATAATAATAAAAACTATGCTCGATTGGGGTAATTAGTTACTTGGTCCTCCGACAAATAGAGTAATTAAAACCTATATATCTTTGGTTAGGCCTCATTTAGATTATGCTGCACAGTTCTGGTCACCGTATTACAGAATGGATATAAATGCACTGGAAAACGTACAAAGGAGGATGACAAAGTTGATCCCAAGTATCAGAAATCTTCCCTATGAAGATAGACTTAGAGCCTTGAATCTGCAGTCTCTAGAAAGGCGTGGAATTAGGGGGGGATATCATTGAGGTGTATAAATGGAAAACAGGAATAAATAAAGGGGATGTAAATAGTGTGCTGAAAATATCCAGCCAAGACAGGACTCGCAGCAATGGTTTCAAGTTGGAAAAGTTCAGATTCAGAAAGGATATAGGAAAGCACTGGTTTGGTAATAGAGTTGTGGATGAATGGAACAAACTCCCGAGTACCGTCATAGAAGCTAAGACGTTGTGTAGTTTTAAAAATAGGTTAGATAAATACGTGAGTGGGTGTGGATGGGTGTGAGTTGTACCTGACTAGCTTGTGCTACTAGGTCTTATGCTTTGCTCCTCCCTAAAGTGGAAGTGACCTGACTACCCGGAGTTTACTCCAGGTAGTCAGGTCTAAGCCAGGGAGTGATATGGACCTGCCTCGCATGGGTCAGTGGGCCTGCTGAAGTGTTCCTTCTTTCTTAAGTTCTTGTATTTTATAGTATTACTAGTAAGCCAAACGTGACAATTTCTCCAACACCTTGGATCAAGAGATCCCATATAGGCTCCCATTGTTTCAAAATAGGACGATCAATAGGTCGACATATTGATCTCCGTCTAGCATCTGACCTTTTACTGGTTTTGTAACAGGTTGTCAGTATGAATCCTGGTCCAGTTATCCCGTAAATTACGTGGCTTCTCAACAGCGTTTTTGGATTACAAATGGACAACCAACCATATAAAAGTTGAGATCTTTAATATTAAAGATGTCAAGGTGGTAATATTTAAAAGTCATGTAAATTGAGTAATTAAGGAGATGAGCTCCTACACAATTCATGGAGGATGACTTATTATACTTTTGATTAATAGTTATTCATAGAGATTCTCTATATATAATATATATTTTGCTATGGGCACTTTAGATAATATAAATTGCACTATACTACTCTTAATATGTACCATCTGGTACGTTGCTATGGTGAGGTGCACTCATGAGTACATGTACTCATGTACTCAGGCGGTTGTGTGTGTGTGTGTGTGTGTAAGTGTCCTCGGTATATGCTCTGATAGAATCGAATTAAACTTTGAATGCGAATTCCTAGCATTGTAAAAATCTCTAGTTGTGTCGATGCATGCAGGGGATGAGATGAAAAACTGTAAGCCACCTGCCTGAAAGCTGGCTGCCTTGGATCAACGTCTAGCGAAAGCTGCACGCCAAGGTATTGGTCCAGTGTGGTACGGTCGGCAAAGCACTGCGTACCTTGTTCCAAGGTTCGTAGGTTCGAGTCTCCGTCGGCCAGATATCAGTGTTTATATATATATATATATATATATATATATATATATATATATATATATATATAAACGGAACTGCTTCCAGCCAGGATTCGATCCTGTGTCACCATGCCCAACCCTCTGAGAACAGAACAATGTACACATCTTTCCATCCAAAGGATCAACAATTCTTAAACACCAGGCGCCCAGTGGAACTGAGCGTGTTTTCCCTGATGCGAGAACATACGTGGTCGTAGAGCCTCAGAGACTAATTTCATCCTCATCCAGTT
The DNA here is from genome assembly GCA_009830355.1 of Cherax destructor. Lineage (NCBI taxonomy): Eukaryota > Metazoa > Arthropoda > Malacostraca > Decapoda > Parastacidae > Cherax > Cherax destructor. Next base: position 57,157 of record WNWK01007638.1, on the reverse strand, counting down.
TGGGTACCAGCCTTCACGAGCAGTCTATATATTAATGAAATCACAAAACAAGTGATTTTGATGCGTACATTTTTTTCTGTTCTCAAAGGGCTGTCTTGGGTGTTTGGTCCTTTATTTTTCCCCTCCCCCTGTGTTTTTGTTCCTACCTCTTGTGGGCCCTTAGCTCTCCTGCAGTACTCCTCTTTCTTGGCCTTTGACTGACTCCACTACTACTACTACTACTACTAGAACTACCTCTCTACTTCCTTTCCTGCTACCTCTCTTGTCCCGTCCCTGTCAGCTGGCCTAAATATACTACCTCCTTCTCTCCTTTCTGTCAGTGTGACTTTGTTAATGGTCCAAGTCGGACTGAAACGTCGTGGTAAGCTCCTCTCTCCTATGTGCGGGTTATTTGTGTATTGTTCCAGTCACGGTATTGTGCCTTTTTGTTCATTATGTATCTCCTCCAGCTCCTCTGAAGGTGTACGCGAGCCCAGTATACAGCAAGCAATTCCTCTCTGGATGGCCATGCTGAGGTGCTGGAACATGAAAGTGGCCACCCTTTGATCCCTGGTCGTGTCAATGAGTCTGGAACCCAGTTCTTTGAGGAAACATATGGCGTTCTTTTCCCATGATCCCACGGTCTCGGTCACACAGAGACAAATTGATACTAATGACTTATGCCTCTGTACTTGCTGATCTTGAACTTCTCCCAGGGATTTGCAGCACCTCCATGTTGCCGAACACTGTGACAGATGTAGGTGTCAGCCAGTGTTGACACGCAGGCATAGTCTCATGCTAAAAGCTTGTCATTCTTCCAAGGACAAATGGTGATCCCGTCAGACCGGTTTGTGGGTTTGTGAGCGTTGTTGAATGTTTGGGATCGGGGCTCTCTCGGCTGGGCATCCAGCTGTAGCAAGGCTCCTCTTTATGATTTTGTTGACTTAATTGTGTTTTCGTTGACTTAATTGTGTTTTGGAGCAGTTTAGGCCATGTAGACCATATTGATCAGCTTTGGCATCGCAGCAAATACACGTATATTCCGTGAGATTTGGGGCAGCGAGGCGAAGAGCCACTGCAGTACGGAGGGTCTGTGGGTCGAGGCGTGTTCCCATTGCCAAATTGGAACTGTTTGGAGGAAGTTCCAAGATTGATGTGTGCGCTGACAGCTTGGAGACGGGCTGTCTTCCTGTTGGATGTTGCAATTCTGAGCATGTTGGCATGCACCTTTTCAGCGATGGGGGGCCATCCCAGCTCGACTGTTTGTAGGCCAGTGCTGCACTAGGTTTTGTTGCTGGAGCAGCTAGAGTCTCTCATTCGGTAATGGCACTGGTGTATTTAGGATCCTGTATTCTCGCTGAGTCACCAAGGTTGTCAGGAAAAATTTGTTTTCTTAACTGATCTGATGCTATGGCAGAAGATATGGAAGCTGGTATGGCAATCTTGGAGGATTTTCGTACTCCCAGCTGTGTTGGTTTCACCATTGCAGCAGCCTCTTGACTCACTAAAGGGTGTTGCCAACTGCAATAGGCCTGATTCCTCCATCTCTTTTCCGAAGGGCACATAGTGATGCGCAAAAGAAGAGTGTCGTAATGGCCTCCGGGACACCGTCAGCTATGCACACATTGGAAAATTTGGTGAATTCCGACAGCAGCCTCTCTGAAACATCCCCGAGTACTGGATTGACCATTTGTTTTAAATATTGTGGCCTTGAAGCAGAGGGGTGTGAAAAATTGATTTTAGGCGTGATATATCGTCCCCCAAACTTAGATAGAGAACAAGGGAGACTACTCTGGGAGGAAATTGTTAAGGCCACAAGGCACGATAACGTAGTAATTCTAGGGGACTTTAACTTTAGTCAGATTGATTGGAATCTCTTGACAGGGAATTTAGAATCTAACGACTTTTTAGAAGTAGTTCAGGATTGTTTTTTGAAGCAGTTTGTGACAGAACCTACAAGGGGAAATAACCTACTTGACTTGGTTCTGGCAAACAAGGAATCCCTTGTTAATAATTTAGAAATTACAGAGGAACTCGGCACAAGCGACCACAAGTCAATTACCTTTAGCATTGAATGGATGTATGATAGTAGGGATAATTCAGTAACAGTCCCAGACTTTCGCTTAACAGATTATAATGGGCTTAGAGAACACTTATCAACTGTGGACTGGGGTAACGAAGAGAGCTATCAATATGACGGCTTTCTTAACACTATACAGGCTGCCCAAAGAACATTTATCCCGTATAAAGAAATTAGATCAAGTAGAAATGCCCCAAAATGGATGAATAATACGCTCAAATATCTTTTAGGGCAGAAGAAAGGAATTTATAGGCGAATAAATAGAGGTGAGGGTTATCTTAAAAATCAGTATACTGACATTAAGAGGGACGTTAAAAAGGGTATAAGAAAAGCTAAACGGGACTATGAAATTAAAGTTGCTAGGGATTCAAAAACTAACCCAAAAAGTTTTTTCCAGGTTTATAGAAAAAAAGTTAGAGATAAGATAGGTTCCCTTAAAAATAACTCTGGGCATCTTACTGACAAGGAGAATGATATGTGCTCTATTTTTAATACTTATTTTCTCTCGGTTTTCACACAGGAAGACACAAATAATATCCCAGTAATTAATTTTTACAGTGGCCCTGAAGAAGATAAATTATGTAATATTACAGTCACTAGCGAAATGGTTATGAAACAACTAGACCGACTGAAACAAAATAAATCGCCGGGTCCTGATGAACGTTTTGCAAGGGTTCTTAAGGAATGCAAAATGGAACTCTGTGAACCAATATCTAACATTTTTAATTTATCTCTTCAAACAGGTGTAGTGTCTGATATGTGGAAGATGGCTAATGTAATTCCTATTTTTAAAGCAGGGGACAAGTCACTACCGTCAAATTACCGCCCAATAAGCCTAACCTCAATTGTTGGTAAATTACTAGAGTCAATTATAGCTGATATCATAAGAAGCCATCTTGATAAGCATAATTTGATTAATGATACTCAGCATGGATTCACGAGGGGCCGTTCCTGTCTAACTAATTTATTAACCTTTTTCAATAAAGCTTTCGAGACTGTTGATCATGATAAAGAATTCGATATTGTTTATTTAGATTTTAGTAAGGCTTTTGATAGAGTACCGCACCAGAGACTGTTAAAGAAAGTAGCAGCTCATGGCATTGGGGGAAAAGTGCTGTCATGGATCGAGTAATGGCTCACCAATAGAAAGCAGAGTGTGTGCATAAATGGGGTTAAATCCGAGTGGGGATCTGTAACAAGTGGTGTTCCACAGGGATCAGTCTTAGGCCCGTTGTTGTTTATAATATATATCAATGACCTTGATGAGGGAATTACTAGTGATATGAGCAAATTCGCGGATGACACGAAGATAGGTAGGATAATTGATTCAAACGTAGATGTCAGGGAACTTCAGGAGGATTTAGACAAACTCAATTCCTGGTCAGAAAAGTGGCAGATGCAGTTCAATGTAGATAAATGCAAGGTTCTGAAGCTCGGGAGTGTCCATAACCAAAGCACTTATAAGTTAAATAACGTAGAACTTAGCCATACAGATTGCGAAAAGGACTTGGGGGTTATGGTAAGCAGCAACCTTAAACCAAGACAGCAATGCCTAAGGGCACGTAATAAGGCAAACAGATTACTGGGATTTATATCAAGAAGTGTTAGCAACAGAAGTCCAGAGGTTATATTACAGCTTTATACATAGTTAGTAAGGCCTCACCTAGATTACGCAGCTCAGTTCTGGTCTCCATATTACAGAATGGATATTAATTCGTTAGAAAACATTCAGCGTAGAATGACTAAATTAATACATAGCATTAGAAATCTTCCGTATGAAGAAAGATTGAAGACCCTAAAATTACATTCACTTGTAAGACGAAGAATGAGGGGAGACATGATCAAGGTATACAAGTGGAAAATGGGTATTAACAAAGGGGATATAAATAAGGTCTTGAGGATATCTCTCCAAGAGAGAACCCGCAATAATGTATTCAAATTAGATAAGTTTAGATTTAGAAAGGATATAGGAAAGTATTGGTTTGGAAATAGGGTAGTTGATGAGTGGAACAGTCTGCCTAGTAGGGTTATTGAAGCAGGGACCTTGGGTAGTTTCAAATTTAGGTTGGATAAATTCATGAGTGAGAGGGGTTGGATTTGAGTGGGAATTGCACATAAGTAAATAGAATTATCAAAGCTTATTTCTTGGGTAGCATTGAAGATTGGGTTTAACAAATATTCTGTTAGTGGGATGGAATGTAAAGGACCTGCCTAGTATGGGCCAACAGGCCTGCTGCAGTGTTCCACCTTTCTTATGTTCTAAACCCCCTGTGGGAATAACATGGTGGTTTTATGCACACCAGCATCCAGTAGGGTTAAATGTTCTTCACCCCCTGCACTGTCAGGGAGGTCAAAGTTGGTACTGGGAGCCCTGGGTGGATGTTTGTCCTTCAGAGCTTGTGTTGTAATGGCGTTCTCAGGGGCGATGGTATCCTCACTGGTTATAAGCCTAGGTGCTCGAGTAATATTTTTCTCTTCTATTTTTTTTTTTGGCTATTTTGGGCTCTGATTTCGGAGACAACAGATTTTCTGTTGTTGGCATTTCCCCGGAGGATGTTTGTCGCCCTAGAGGGAAGATAGATGAGACTGTCATCTATAGGGAATGCATTTAATACCTTAATAACAGATGTTGCCAAGAACTTGTCCCTCCTGGGTGGGACAGCAAGACAGGAATTGTCAAAAAGCAGTAGATTGTGCCTGGATCCTTTGATTTGAAGGGCATCATTGACTTTTTTCAAGAGGTCAGCGAATTTGCTAGCAGCTTGAGGGAGAGCTGATTTGGGGATTTGTGACAGCGTCCTGGTGTATATATATATATATATATATATATATATATATATATATATATATATATATATATATATATATATATATATATATATATATATATAAACACTGATCTCTGGCCGAAGGAGACTCGAACCTATAAACCTTGCAACAAGGTTCGCAGTGCTTTACCGACCGTACCACACTGGACCAATACCTTGGCGTCCAGCTCATGCTAGACGTTGATCCAAGGCAGCCAGCTTTCAGCCAAGGTATTGGTTCAGTGTGGTATGGTCGGTAAGCACTGCGAACCTTGTTGCAAGGATCGATCGTAAGTTCGAGTCTCCTTCGGCCAAGATCAGTGTATGTGAATATTTCGCCTGCTCTTGCGAATTCCCAGCATTGTAAAAATCTCTAGTTGTGTCGATGCATGCAGGGGATGAGATGGAAAGCTGTAAGCCACCTGCCTGAAAGCTGGCTGCCTTGGATCAACGTTTAGCGTGAGCTGGATGCCAAGGTATTGGACCAGTGTGGTACGGTCGGTAAAACACTGTGAACCTTGTTGCAAGGTTCGTAGGTTCGAGTCTCCTTCAGCCAGAGATCAGTGTTTGTGAATATTTCGCCTGTTCTTGCGAATTCCTAGCTATATATATATATATATATATATATATATATATATATATATATATATATATATATATATATATATATATATATATATATATATATATACACTTGAACATAATGCATTACAAATCATAGTAGATCACTGGAATTTATGGGAGTACATTCAACATTTGAGATCGATTAATCGTTATTCATGCAGTCTAAGGATTCCTAGGAAACTCATTTACAAAGAAGAAAGTGTTTAACGGAAAAGACAAACTTGGTGCATACAAGTTTTTTTACTATGAAACCTCAGAATTCAGAGTGAACGTGAATACTTAAAAAAAAAAATCTTGATCCACAATTTAGCTGACATACTGTAAGGTTTGTACACACAGTTGAGTACTCATTGGACTATATTAGTCTCTATACGAGTTATTTACATTTAACCCCAGCTCTTCTAGGGTGAGACTAATCTACGCAGAGTGGTCATCATCTCTAGGGAGGTCAGATTCTGTAGCAATGATTAACACATGCTTTGACTGAGGTGAATCAACTTTAGTTTTAACAACTGAAACTTGAGGATTCCTAATCACTTGTCTTGTACGTAGAGGAGAATAACGACAATCAGGTTGTATATCAATCAGGTAGTTAAAGGTAGAAGGTACTGGATCAGAAGGATTGCCAGTGTCTGGCTCACTCGTTGATGACAGGAATGTCATCAGCATCATCGCATACTACCCTCATATGATCTAAATGCGATTCTTTATACTGACCACTACTTTCTCTAACCTTATACCATATATTTGTTACCTCTTACTCCAAAGGTTTATTGGTAGGGACCAATAAACCTTTGATCAAGTTTTGGCATTGGGTATTTGTATCGGACCCTTAATTGGCACCCGGTAAACGCTGTATTGATTGAAGAAGTCTTTGAGGAATGTCACACATCCTAGTCTGGAACTTTCTTACACTCGCAATGTCACTCTTACGTTCTTCAATATTTGTCTATTCACAGTAATGTCACTACAGGAAGCTGCGCACATTTCTCTGTAATATACTGCCAATGTGGATTGTCTTTTATGCACATAAATGCGCGGAACAGTGTTCTTTATCCATTATCCCAGCGTTAATGTTCCCTCTGGCAGCATGTAAAGCAATCTAATCGCCCAGCATGGTGGGCGTCATCTCCACATACAAAAGAAGTGTCGATCAAGCATGTTTCTTTTGCTTGCCAAACTTCTACAGGAAGCAATGCAGAATGTTTGATTTCTTGCTGTCTGGGCTTAGACGACTGTGTAGGCTATCTTTAACATGGTATTAAAATGGGGGTAGAATTTTCTTAATTTTCCTACTGCTGTAAGAGATCGATTATCTCTCATTAACACATCCTAGTTGCAACAGTGGTCAGCCGTTACACATCTTACAAGGAAGTGGCGTGTCTAACACTGGTACATGCTGGTAAAACATCTGTGTCCAATTACTTGATGTGGTAGCAAACAAGACATCACTGCTCTCTCTGAGAGGGCTGGGCTCCTCAGTTGAAGAGGGCTGAAAGGGGCCAATACCCCCCTCCGGGAGAAATTTTTCCACACCAGCGACATCTGACACACCATGTACTCTTCCGCTAAAAGTTCTCAGATTGGCTATGCAATGCAGTAACTCTTGGTTCATATATCAAAGTCACTGATAGCTACTGATAACAACAAATCACAACGGACCATATAGCATCTGTTCCTTCGGTATTCATTACAGCCTCTGCACTGAATGGAACATCAATTACTACTGTACTGATGTGTCAAGATAAGGCATCAGCGACAACATTTGGTTTGCCTGGCAAGTGTTCACAGGATGGATTGAACTCTTGAATGGTTAAGGACCATCTTCATAATCTTCCAGTTGGTTGTTTATTCTGGAATAGCGGAAACAGTGGAGCATGAACAGGATACTGGTATATAATGTCTGGAAAGTGTTTTCAAGACCAGGCTATTGCTAAAGCTTCTTGCTTAGTTATTCTATAATTTTGTTCAGCCTTGGAAAGGACACAAACAAATGCAACTGCGTTGTACTTGCTATGGGTCTTTTGAGCTAAGATGACACTTATGCCAATGTAACTAGCATCTGTTTCTAGAAATGCTTTGAAAAATCTAGAAATTTCAAAACAGGAGTAGAAGTGCTTTTAAAGTTTGGAATGCTCTTTCTTGACAGAAGGTCCAAATGAAAGGAGCATCTTTCTTAAGCAACTGAGTTAGAATAGCGTCTATAGAACAGAAATTGGCAATAAAAGATCAATAAAATCCTGCTAAGCCCACAAAATATCTTATGGCATCAGCAGTTTTTGAAGATGGAAAATTTTGTACTGCGCTTACTTTACCTTGGTCCATCGTAACCCCTCTAGGAGTGACTACATGACCAAGAAACTTTATCTATGATCTGAAAAATTTACATCTAGATAGTTTGATCTTTAAATTGGCTTCGTCAAGCTTACCAAGCACCAAATCAAGTCTTTTGAGATGCGTCTCCATGCCTTCATATATGATAATTATGTCATCTAGGTACACTGTGAGTAAGTTACCTATGAGGCCTCTAAATATGTTACTCATGAGCCTCAAACATATGATAAGTGATGAGCATAATCCGAAAGGCATTCTTAAGAAATTACAATTACCTGTTTGAGTGGAAAATGCAAGTACAGGAATTTGGAAATGATCTGATATCAGTTTAGCATTCAGCTTCCAAAAGACAATCATCAGGCTCGATGTACGATCTTCTTAGGTGCTAGGATCAAGGGCACATTCCAGGATGAATTACTATGTGCGATGACACCATTGTCAAACATTTTGTTGACAAATTCTTCTGTGACAGCATCTTGTGAATGAGGTATTCTGTACACAGGTATATAAATCTAGTGCCAGGTTCAAGTGAAATACGATGAGGCAGTAGGTTCGTTGAACCCCTCTCACCTGGTAAACCAACTCGTCCTCTACATGAACAGGATACAGAAAGTAAACAAGGACAAATGAAGGTGGTATTCTCTCTGAGGCGGACACTCTGATCAGAAGTATTTGCAAGGAAGAAATGGATCTTATTATGTCTTACAATATGTAACTATGGTTCGACAAACAAACCCTTTACCTTACAAGAATCACTGTCAACTAGGACATTATTACCCAATGGAACACGAGCAATAACAGCAGACACTCTAGTGAGTGCACTTGCTGCGACAGAAACGTCTTTCTCCAGATGACCCATGACATCAAGAAGAGATGGCATGACTTGTTTCTTGTTGTCATTTTCCAACAAGGTGTCCCCTGTGGAGGGACTACTACTTGGATGAGTAGCCATCGCAGGGATAGTCTCAGTACCCAAGCACGAGGTTATAGGGATTAGATTCAAGATACGAGTGGCAGTTTTACTTGTGCCTGACAGCTTGGTTACGTTACTAGAGAATTAATCTGAACTTCATATTCGGTACCAGTATGACAGATCTTGGACTGCACATTTAGAGTGGATGGGACAAAATGAAATGACTTAGAGGGTGTAGAAATTTGTAGTGGAAGGAAGGCTGTGTAGGGGTCGTTATAGGAAATATGGGTGGGTTACCCCCACCCACTTTAACTTCCGTGCTCTTGGAGTGTGAGCAAAGTAACATTTATGAAGGCATTCAGGGAAATTGGTTAGTCGGACATGATTCCAGGAGGTGGTAAGTACAATGTCTGTACTCTGAAGGATAATTGGAGAAATGAATGGAAGAGTGAGCCATGCAGAAGGGCGCGAGCGTGAACCAGGGAAGAGTGCAGGAGGGTGAAAGAGTGAGCCGAATGAGAGAAAGAGCACTGAGTAACACTAATCAATAACTCCCACGGACCCCAACACTCGTAGCTCACCTCAGCCTCTCACGCTCTCTCTCTGTTATGTAATTCTACTTATTATTAATATAGCAACAACAGAGAACTTTGTTTATGTTTCAAAAGAATTCTCATATTCATGGTCTGCTTCTTTCTTATTTTATTTCATTTGCTTAAGCATGTCTATATAGTTTCTTCTAAAGTTAATGTATGCGAGATTGTATAACGAAATATATCTCAACTTGACGTTTCTATACGCAGTAATTTAGTCGATATTCACTTAATGGTCCTGCTGTGTATAACCTTTTAACACAGTGTATGAACAAGCCATGTCCTCGTGACAATACTTGTACTGTGATACGCTCCCGAATTTCCAAATATTGTGTAGCCTGTGTATAAGAAAATGTATTTATTTTTTATGTAATATTTGAAATGTAGAAAATTCAAACACATTCATTTAGTTGAAAATATACAATTAATGTCACATATGAAACAACCTATAGTCAGTAGTATTTTATAGTATTTTAAATTAGATGGAAATCATGGATAAGCGTAGCCTCGTACTTGCCGCATAAAATAGCACCATGTTATTAATATAATACATAAGCGATAAGTAAATTAATAAGATTCGTGTGCAACAGTTCTTTATCTTTAAATGTGGAGATGTTTCGCCCGCCAGTATCTATCATTCCAATAGAGTGAATGATACTGGTGACGCAGGAAGAATTGAAGAAGTTATTTAGGGTAACCATTCCTACCGGTGGTCGAAACGTCTCCCCAGTAAAGACATCCAAGTGATGCATATGTCTCATTCCTCTTCTTGTCGGTTTTGTAAACGATCAATATATAATAATTCACACACCGCAACATCTTGGAGCCTTCGTATAGAAAACTCTTAAGCTGGATTAAACTTTTGTCATCACCTGCTTTCAGTAATCTTCTCCTGTCACCAGTGACGCCGCCACAACACTATTACTGCATCTAATGAATCTTAGATTCATCAAGGATGATGGACTGATCACCTTAATCAATTTCGTCATGTCTTCCACTGTCTCCAGAAGATTCATCAAGGGACTGACCACCTCAAACTACTTTATGTCTTCCACCATTTACATTATTGTTCTCTTCATTGAACTGAAATAGCCACTGACTGGCGAAACGTCTCCGAAAAAAAAGATATCGAGGTGCTGCACATGTGTGTTATAGGATAGCACTGCCCTATAACCTATGGCAGCTCTTGACATATAGCCAATCCATTTTCTCCGATCCAATCGAACCGGAAATCAACAGAAAATCTGACATTATTGAATACAACTGTCACAATCACAAACACTACTCAAACATTCCTGTATATATATACCCTCTGTGTCCATATATTGTTTGTAACGGCTTGAAAAAGCTCCTGGAGAGCGAAACGTTGCCACAATAAAATGTCACATTAGTTGCATTTGTGTCCTTTTACTTAATACAACTCTCACTATCACTCGTCCAACATTACCGTTAGCTTCACAAACACTACTGTGGCCATCACGTTTTCGTTAGTCGTTCGTGCAGTTTTTAGGGAACCTTATTTTTTTTTATCTAAACTTAACATATTTTTTTGTTTGTCCGCTAAATTAATGTGCCTAATATTATAGATTTTGGTGAACTCATCTAATGTTGGTTTGATAATATAATTTACAGGACACGTTTTCTGTATATAATATTTTTATATCTTATGAATTATATTTCCATGCAGGTCTTTACTTGATGTTACTGAAAACTAATTTTTTTTACCTTATCAACGTAAAAAAATACCTACTTTTTATGTTCTTTATTACCATGGAAACAATATTCAACATTTTTCTTTGTTTTTATGAACGTGAAAAACATATTCATTACTGAGTCATTTTTAAAATACACAACACTGATGTGTGTTGCAGTAAACATGACTAATGTGTGTTGCAGTAGACACCACTTTTGTTTGTTGCAGTAGGCACCACTGTTTGTTGCAGTAGACACCACTGTTTGCTGCAGTAGACAGCACTGTTGTGTGTTGCAGTAGAGACTCGTGTTGTTTGTTGCAGTAGACACCACTTGTGTGTCGTAGTTGACACCACTGATGTGCGTTGCAGTAGACATCACTGATGAGTGTTGAAGTAGACACCATTGATGTGTGTTGCAGACAACACAACTGATAAATGTTGCAAGACACCACTAATGTGACTTGGAGTAGACAAATCTGATGTGTGTTTCGGTAAACACCACTGATGTATGTTGCAGTAGACACCTCTGATGTGTGTTCAGTAGACACCACTGAGGTGTGTTGCAATAGACACCACTGAGGTGTGTTGCAGAAGACACCACTGATGTGTGTTGCAGGCGACACCACTGATGTGTGTTGCAGGCGACACCACTGATGTGTGTTGCAGGCGACACCACTGATGTGTGTTGCAGGCGACACCACTCATGTGGGTTGCAGGCGACACCACTCATGTGTGTTGCAGGCGACACCACTGATGTGTGTTGTAATACACACCACTAATGTGTGTTGTAGTAGAAACTATTGATGTGTTGCAGACGACACCATTGATGTGAGTTGCAGTAGACACCAGTGATGTGTGTTGCAGTAGACTAGACTGATGTGTGTTGCAGTTGACACCAGTGATGTGTGTTGCAGTAAACACCAGTGATGTGTATTGCAGTAGAAACCAGTGTTGTGTTTTGCAGTAGACAGCACTAATGTGTTGTAGTAGACACTCTGATGTGTGTTACAGCAAACACTAGTGACGTGTGCTGCTGAAAGCAATACTATTTTTTTGTCCTCTTCCCATTTTCTCAATACATTTACTTTTTGAGAAAGTACCTCTGATTAATTTCATCATCTATTTTTTACTTGCAATTCCTAAGGAAATAGAATCAACCATTGGTTGATTCTATTTGATACTAAATGTTGCAATAAAAATGTATAAAATGTTGTCATAGTGATTTGTACAGTAAATTTGGAGCAACACCCAGTGAGGCGGGGGCTCACTTGACAAACCAAACAGGTCTCAGCACGCTTGAAAACCAAAAAAACACAAAGCTTAATATATTATTTTGCATCAACATACCTCTATAAACTCACGTTTTTACATAGTCTTACTTTTGTAATTAATATGAAAATTCGATAAGAAACGAATTCAAGAAGTGAAAGAGATATGATGAGTAATGGATGACTGTTAGTGGAGCAGTCGCAGCCAGCAGGTGACGGCGGTCAGCCAGTGGAGTCAGTGACTCAGTAGCAGACAGAAGTGAAGCCATCACAGTGAACTATCAACAACTACAGACTTGGCCCGGTGTGGATAATTGAGTAGCAATCACAGTGAAACTGGCACTGTGCAATATTAAGTCGCAGCTAGAGTCTAGAGTAGGCATGAAACTCTAGCAGTAAACAGAGCAACTGAGCAGTCAAGGAAACGTAGAAATGCCGCAGGATGGCAGAGCAGTATCGAGTATTACTGACAAATGGTCAGGTACAGTCACTGAACACTGACAGACAGTGGTGGTACTTCCCTCATTACGTTAAGACTGTTATACTGTATATGTCAAAGGGCTTTCATTACGTGTGTAATTTAAGCTCGAATGTGTGTTTGCCATGGGCTATACTGTGTTCTCCCACATGATTGGTAACTGAACCAATTTGAACTTTCAGTTATCACAGTAAATCCTTTATAATTCAATACAATACAGTTCACTCTCTTAGGCTAAGCTTTTATATTATGTTGTTAATTGATGCCACCTATAGGAGTTATAACCGTTAAATGGAAGGATAGTTAAGAGTGAAGCTTAAAAGCGATGTGGATTAGATAACTTATTGGAATAGATAAATATTACGTTAACAGTATTTAAAGGATAGTTTATAATTAAGTCATTCCCCAATTAATTCCTTGAAAGGACAGTTTTCCATAGTTTGGAGAGCGAGTCGGGAAGACAGGAGGGTAGAAGAGTGAGCTTGTTGGGCAGGAAGGTGGAAGAGTGATTTAATTGGGCCCGAGGGTCGAAGAGTGAGCTAGGTGGGCAGGCGGATGGGAGACTGATCTATTTGGGCCGGAGAGTGCAAGAATTATCTACTTGGGTGGAAGAATTATTTAGTTTGTCATGGTGGTGGAGGATAGTGAAATGGGTGGGAATGAGGAAAGGAAAAATAGCATATAGAAACAATAGTTTAATTGTGAGCCCTTAGTAGGCTCTGGCCCTGTAGGCCGGTCGGAGGCCAGGCTTCCCAGTCGAGCGCGTGATACACTCGATCAATGGGTCCTGGGATCCCAACACTCGCAGCCTCCCTGAAGCTTCGACACGCTGACCTTCCCATAAATTATCTTTAGTTTACTTTTACTGTTCTGTGTAGCAGGAAAGTTTTGCCATTTTAAACAGTTCTTTCATTTTAGTTCAGCGTCTTTCAATATCCTTTTATGTATAAATATATCAGATTATAGTTAATTTTATTTTTATTCAAACGAAGTGAATTCAAGAATATATTCCAACGTAAAATGCAGACGGCAAAAGTTTTTCCCGATATTCAATGCTTATGTTACATAAACTTTTACGAAAATATACGTACAAACCTTATCTCAGTTCCATTTGAGATCAGTGGGACACACTCGGTAATGTTCAAGTACAGTCCTGTGTACATATATATCGTGTCGAATAGGTAAAATTGGTCAAATAGCAAGAACACGTTTAAAATTACGTCCCTTCTAAAATTTTCTCTTATACGTTTAAAGATATATTTTTTTCATTCGTATTAATGTAAAAATTAATAAATTTGTACCAAAAGAACTTTAGAAAACTTACCAAACCTTATTATAACAAGCGCAATTTAATTTTGCCTAATCCAACTAAATATATTCTAGATAAATTTACAATGATTTAATAATAAACAAACACAATGAAATATATTTTTTTTTCGTTAGGTTCAGAATGATTTTTGCGAAATTATTGCATACCCAAATGTTCGCTTGCCTTATTCGACACGACATATATATATATATATATATATATATATATATATATATATATATATATATATATATATATATATATATATATATATATATATATATATATATATATATATATATATTATAAGAAGTAAATGCTAGGGTGTTGGGGAGAGGGTGGGATTAAATTATGGAGAATTAAATGCAAAATGGGAGTTGACACAGTTACTTTTTGCTGATGATACTGTGCTTATGGGAGATTCTAAAGAAAAGTTGCAAAGGTTAGTGGACGAGTTTGGGAGAGTGTGTAAAGGTAGAAAGTTAAAAGTGAACATAGATAAGAGTAAGGTGATAAGGGTATCAAACGATTTAAATAAAGAAAAATTGGATATCACATTGGAGAGAGGGATTATGGAAGAAGTAAATGTTTTCAGATATTTGGGAGTTGACGTGTCAGCGGATGGCTTTATGAAGGATGAGGGTAACCATAGAATTGATGAAGGAAAAAAGGTGAGTGGTGCGTTGAGGTATATGTGGAGACAAAAAACGTTATCCATGGAGGCAAATTAGGGAATGTACGAAAGTATAGTGGTACCAACACTCTTATATGGGTGTGAAGCATGGGTTGCAAATGCTGCAGCGAGGAGGAGGCTGGAGGCAGTGGAGATGTCCTGTCTAAGGGCAATGTGTGGTGTAAATATTATGCAGAAAATTCGGAATGTGGAAATTAGGAGAAGGTGTGGAGTTACTAAAAGTATTTGTCAGAGGGCTGAAGATGGGTTGTTGAGGTGGTTTGGTCATTTAGAGAGAATGGATCAAAGTAGAATGACTTGGAGAGCGTATAAATCTGTAGGGGAAGGAAGGCGGGGTAGGGGTCGTCCTAGAAAAGGTTGGAGGGAAGGGGTAAAGGAGGTATTGTGGGCGAGGGGCTTGGACTTCCAGCAAGCATGTGTGAGCGTGTTAGATAAGAGTGAATGGAGACGAATGGTTTTGGGACATGACGATCTGTTGGAGTGTGAGCAGGGTAACATTTTGTGAAGGGATTCAGGGAAACCAGTTAATTGATTTAGTTGGACTTGAGTCCTGGAAATGGGAAGTACAATGCCTGCACTTTAAAGGAGGGTCTGGGATAGTGACAGCTGGGAGGGACAATTCTCAGCTGTCGTATCTGAGCTCCTGTGCAAAGACAGTGATTATGTATGAGTGTGGTGAAAGTGTTGAATGATGATGAAAGTATTTTCTTTTTTGGGATTTTCTTTCTTTTTGGGTCACCCTGCCTCGGTGGGAGACGGCCGACTTGTTAAAAAAAAAAAAAATATATATATATATATATATATATATATATATATATATATATATATATATATATATATATATATATAATGTCGTGCCGAATAGGTAAAACTTGCGATTTCGACTTAAATAGCAAATCTCTTCTTGCCGAATAAGGCAAGCGAAAATTTGTGAATGCAGTAATTTCGCAAAAATCATTTTGAACCTAACGAAAAAAATATATTTCATTGTGTTTGTTTATTACTAAATTATTGTAAACTTATCTAAAATATATTTAGTTGGATTAGGCTAAATTAAATTGCATTTTCTTATGTTATTTTGGTACAAAATTATTAATTTTTACATTAACATAAATGAAAAAAAAATATTTTTAAACGAATAAGAGAAAATTTTAGAAAGGACTTAATTTTAAATGAGTTCTTGCTAGTACCAGAGGTAGACCCCATCCTTAAATAAATAAATATATATATATATATATATATATATATATATATATATATATATATATATATATATATATATACATCTCTGAAAGCAGATAAGAGTTTTTGTATGGATAGCGAGACTCATGTTAAACATATGTAGGAGAGAGGGAGATTATTTCACAGTAATAGCAGGCCTTGAATAGGTATGCGTTATGTCATCATGGTTGCTTAATATAATTATAGATTTGATTGTAAAGGAAGTGATTGCTCGGGTGTTGGGAAGAGGTGTAGTGTTAAAAGATAAGGAATCTAAAACAAAGTGGTCATTGTTACAGTTGGTTTTTGCTGATAACACTGTGCTTTTGGAAGATTCTGAAGAGATGTTGAAGAGGTTGATGGACGAATCTGGGACGGTATGTAAAAGAAGGAAATTAAAAGTGAATATAGGAAAGAGAAAGGTGATGAATATAAAAAAAAATATGTAACGAAAGACTTGATTTCAGATAGGAGGGAGGAAGTAAGGCGGAAGTGAAAGTGTTCAGATATTTGGGAGTGGACCTCTCAGCATATGAGTCAATGAAAGACGAGGTGAACCATAGAAATAACGAAGGAAAAATGGTGAGTGGTACACTGATGAGTCTGTGGAGACAAAGAATGTTATCCATGGAAGCAAAGAGGGGAATGTTTGAGAGTATAGTGGTACCAATGTTCTTATATGGGTGTGAAGCATGGGCGGTGAATGTTGCAACAAAGTGAAGACTTGAGTTGGTGGAGTTGTCGTGTCTGAGGGCAATATGTATGTGAATATTATGCAGAGAATGGCTAGCTTAGTGATTAGAAGGTGTGAGATTAATAAAATTATTATCCAGAGAGCTGAAGAGTGGTTGTTGAGGAGGGTTAGACATTTAGAGATAATGGAGCGAATGTCTTGGAGTGTGTATAAATCTAGTGGAAGGAAGACGGTGTAGGTCGTGCTAAGAATGTTGGAGGCAGGGGGTAAAGGAGTTTTTGTGTGGGAGAGGCTTAGACTTCCAGCAAGGGTGCGTGATTGTGTTAGATAGGAGCGAGTGGAGGTATTTTATGACCTGATGTACTGTTGGAGTGCGAGCAAAGTAAGATTTATGAAGAGATTCAGGGAAACTGGATAGCCGGTAACACTGATCAATAACTCCCACGGACCCCAACACTTGTAACGTACCTCAGCCTCTCACACTCTCACTCTTATGCAGTTATATTTAGTGTTAATGCAGCAACAACAACTTTTTTTGTTTCAAAAGAATTCTCATTTTTTAGTCGGTTTCTTTCCTGATTTTATTTCATTTACTTAAGCAAATCATTATAGTTTCTTCAAAAGTTAATGGATGCAAGATTGTATGACGAAATATATCTCAACTTGAAGTTTCTGCAGGCAGTAATTTAGTAGATATTCACTTAATGGTCCAGCGGTGTGTAACCTTATAAGACAATGTGTGCACAAGCCTCGTGACAATTCTTTATTTTGTGACACGTTTCCGAATTTATATGTGTAGTGCAGCCTGAATAAAAAAAATATATTAATTTTTTTTTGCATAACATTTGAAGAGTGGAAAAAAACTAATACATTTTCCTGAAACTGTACAATAAATGTCATTTATGTAACAGCTGATGGTCGTTAGTGTTTTATAGATAATTTATTCACTCCATGGACAATCGTAGCCTCGTACCTGCAGAATAAAACATTACCATGAATTAAAAAAATACATAATCAACAAGTAAATGAATAAGACTTGTGCAAAAGTTCTGTATCTTTAATGTGGAGATGTTTCGCCCACCAGTGTCTATCATTCCAATAAACAGAATGATACTGGTGATGCTGAAAGAATTGAAGTTATTTAGGGTAACCATTCCCACCTGTGGTCGAAACGTCTGCACAATAAAGACATCCAAGTGATGCATATGTCTCATGCCTCTTCTTGTCGGTTTCGTAAACCTTTAATATATAATAATTCACCGCAACATCCTGCAACTTTGATATAGAAAATTCTTCATCAACACTTAGGCTTGCACTTATGGCATCACCTGCTTACACTAATCTGCTCCTCTCAACAGTGACGCCGTCACAACACTTCTTCTGCATATAATGAATCTTAGATTCATCCAGGATGATGGACTGATCACCATAAAATATTTCGTCAAGTCTTCCACTGTCTCCAGAAGATCCATCAAGGGACTGATCACCTCACACTACTTCATGTCTTCCACCATTTCCATTATTATTCTCTGTAAAAAGCCACTGATTGGCGAAACCTCTCCGAAAAAAAAGATAGCGTGGTGTTGCACATGTATGTTATAGGATAGCACTGCCATATAACCTATGGCAGCTCTGTCATTTGCCACATCATTTTCTCCGATGTAATCGAACCGGAAATCAACAGAAATTTTCACAACTATTAGGTTCGCATGATTCTTCTAACATAACTATTAGCTTCACAAATACTACTGTGGCCATCACGTTTACCTTAGTTTTTAGGAAACATTATTATTTTCCAATAAAATGAACATACTTTTCGTTAATCCACTAATTTGAAGTGCCTATCATTATAAAGTTTAGTGAACATATCATAATATTGGCTTTGATAATATAATTTACTGGCAATGTTTTCTGTATTTAATATTTTCTACCATATAAATTATATTTCAATACAAGTCTTAACTTGATGCTACTGAAAACGAAAACGTTTATCTAAGCAACGTTAAAAAAATACCTACTATTTATTTTTTTAAATACCATGGAAGCAATGTTCATTATTTTTCTTTTCTCTTTCGAACGTGAAAAACATATTCAATATTCAGAGTCCTTTTTTAAAATACACAACAATTATAAGTATTACAGAAGACACTACCGATGTGTGTTGCAGTAGACACCACTGTTGTGTGTTCCAGTAGATACCACTGTTGTGTGTTGCAGTTGACACCACTGTTGTGTGTTGCAGTTGACAACACTGTTGTGTGTTGCAGTAGACACCACTGTTGTGTGTTGAAGTAGACACCACTGTTGTGTGTTGCAGTAGACACCACTGTTTTGTGTTGCAGTAGACACCACTGTTTTGTGTTGCAGTAGACACCACTGTTGTGTGTTGAAGTAGATACCACTGTTGTGTGTTGCAGTAGACACCACTGTTGTGTGTTGCAGTAGACACCACTGTAGTGTGTTGCAGTAGACACCACTGTAGTGTGTTGCAGTAGACACCACTGTTGTGTGTTGCAGTAGATACCACTGTTGTGTGTTGCAGTAGACACCACTGTTGTTGTGTGTTGCAGTAGACACCACTGTTGTTGTGTGTTGCAGTAGACACCACTGCTGTGTGTTGCAGTAGACACTACTGTTGTGTTGCAGTAGACACTACTGTTGTGTGTTGCAGTACAGACCACTGTTGTGTGTTGCAGTAGACACCACTCTTGTGTGTTGCAGTAGACACCACTCTTGTGTGTTGCAGTAGACACCACTCTTGTGTGTTGCAGTAGACACCACTGTTGTGTGTTGCAGTAGACACCACTGTAGTGTGTTGCAGTAGACACCACTGTTGTGTGTTGCAGTAGACACCACTGCTGTGTGTTGCAGTAGACACCACTGTTTTGTGTTGCAGTAGATACCTCTGATGTGTGTTGCAGTAGACACTACTGTTGTGTGTTGCAGTAGACACCACTGTTGTGTGTTGCAGTCAACACCACTGTTGTGTGTTGCAGACGACACCACTGTTGTGTGTTGCAGTTGACAACTATATTCATTTATTCCTTGCTCTCATGTTATGCATTTATTATGTCCTCAACTCGACGTTTTTTTTATTGTTCTTTACATTGCCCAGCTTACTAAATGAAATAGAATTCAGGATAAAAATTAAACAATTCTTTCATTTCTTATAATATGTATGATGAGCAGAGAACTTTTCTGTATTAAAAGTAAACTGATATATTGTCGTCATGTCCCAGAGTCAATGTTTTACCTACTTTCCACCAGCAGCCTCAGGATTAATATCATCCAATTGTAGTCACTCTTAGCTATTACTCTAAACGTTTCATGATTTGCAGTACTTTGAGTCATTGAAGAATTCTTTCTCTGAATTTTGTAGTCAACTGCTAAGGAGTCCTTAAAGACTTTTACTTTGGTGAATCAAAAGTTTCCTGCTTGGGAGCGTTACATATTTATTGAATACTACTTGCATCTCTAACAGGTCTCCTATCGTTTCACTTTATCAACCCTGTTAAGCTTCTGGGTTTTCTTATATCTGTTAAATTGTGAGTTGTGCCTCCACCTTCTGAGCTCTTCAGGTCTCCCATTATACGTACTGGTCTGGTTATGTCCAAGGTTTTTAATAAGTCTGCGAGTTATTTCTATTATCATTGAAAGGTAAAATAAACTTGATAACCACTGAAGTAATCGCCTCCTCAGGTGTTATACAAGAAATATTCTAATCTAGGGTATACTTACTTTTCACTCGGAAGGTTTAAAGCATCCTTTGTAAACCGTCCTGCTTGTAGCTTAAATTGTGGTTATAATAAAGCAATCCTAAAAGCAATCACTTAAAAAAATAGACTATTTAATCGTTAAATATATCTACAAATAATAACATAAAATAAAATTGTTAAATTATGCTACTTGTAGTTTCATAAAATACATTCATATACGAATGATATGAAGACCTTAGTCTCACAGACTGTTCTTGGATTTACAAATAAAATCGAGCATTGAATCCCCATGACCCCTTATACCTCATGCTGTTTCAGTATTGCAACACACTTCAGTATTTAATATTAACAACTTACGAATTATAAATCATTGTTAGCACAGCTCCTTCCTTCTAAGAAAACCGCATTTTTACCCACACAGTTTACACATACTGCCAGTTCAGCCATTTTGATCACAGAGAACAAGTATGGAAAATCCACAATCCCCCACAGAATAAACATTATCATCACAGTTGAAATAAAAACTAATTTCTATACGATTTTACCTTTGTTTAAATTTTTAATGAGTAAAATAATTAGTTTCAAATAAGACGAATTTTAATTATGTATATACATAATTAAAATTCGTCTTATATATAATTGTTGTTAAACTTTATATACAAACAAATGAACCTCGTAGCTTCAATGGAGTGTTTTGTATGAGGAATCTCAGCTCCTTTAACAAAGAGTTAAGAAGTTTTATGCTAATACTATACGCCAGGTATTCCTTAATAGTCCAGTATAATTAATCTATCATAAACTTACACGGTATTAATAAAAAAAATGACTGTGCATTAAAACACAAATGTACATCAGCCAGAACTCTAATGCTGGTCACATGACAGGTGCCTTAGGACCTTGACGTGGGGAGCACTAGGAATCTGCTACTAGAAAGTCTACTGAATGAGAGTCTCTGGAGGCTGTTGCTGTAAAATCGTAGTGGTGTGCTGCTGTGAAGTCATAGTCTGCTGGTGTGAAGTTGTAGTGGTCTGCTGCTTGGTAAACTATTCTTCTGTGATAATTGAACAAAAATATCTAAAACTTTTCCAGTCAACTCTCTAACTGACTAAATATGTTTATATCCATTAAGTCATGACAGCAACACTGTTTTACGTTTCATGGGAGAGATAGGATTACCTAAGTTAAGTAAGGTATCCCTGGATCCCAAAGGCTCAGGTTACTATACCTCAATGCAAACAATAATAATAGAGTTGGGCGGTCATAAAATTCTAATGTAGCAAAATGTATTGATATAAATGCGCTATTAAGTGTGTATGTCTGTATGCTTCATTATAAGTGTGTGTCTGTGAGTGTGCGCGCAGATACATGTATGAATATATAGATACATATTTGCGTTTAAATAAACTTTTGGCATCATTGATGCCACAGGTATCTAATCAGGCATGTAGAAGGGTGAGCAGACATGTGGAGTGGGAGAGGGGTGAGAGGGAAAGCCAAACTAGCGAGAAGGATGGTGAGAAAGTGAGCCAGCAACCAGATAAGAGGGTGGTATAATGTTCCAGAGAGGTGGGTAAGAGGGTGAGAGTGAGCCAAGCAAGTTCTTGGGAAGAGGGGGGGGGGAGAAAAAATGGCAATCATTTGCGAAAGAAGGGGGGAGACTAAGAGAGAGAAGCGGGAAGGAGGGTGGGAGAGTGAGGCAGGCAAACGGGTATGAAGGTTGGAGAGGAAGGCAGGCTAGAGGGTTTTAGGGTGGGAGCGGGCGGCTGGCTAATGGGTAGGAGGCTGGGAGAGTGAGACATGAGACAAGCTAGCGGGTAGGAGGGTGGGAGAGTGATGCACGCTAGGGGTAGGAAGGTGGGAGAGTGAGGCAGACTAGCGGGTAGGAGGGTGGGAGAGTGAGGCAGGCTAGCGGGTAGGATGGTGGGAGAGTGAGGTAGGCTAGCCGGTAGGAGGGTGGGAGAGGGAGGCAGGCTAGCGGGTAGGTGGGTGGGAGAGTGAGGCAGGCTAGCCGGTAGGAGGGTGGGAGAGTGAGGCAGACTAGCGGGTAGGAGGGTGGGAGAGTGAGGCAGGCTAGCGGGTAGGAGGGTGGGAGAGTGAGGCAGGCTAGCGGGTAGGAGGGTGGGAGAGTGAGGCAGGCTAGCGGGTAGGAGGGTGGGAGAGTGAGGCAGACTAGCGGGTAGGAGGGTGGGAGAGTGAGGCAGGCTAGCGGGTAGGAGGGGGGGAGAGTGAGGCAGGCTAGCGGGTAGGAGGGTGGGAGAGTGAGGCAGGCTAGCGGGTAGGAGGGTGGGAGAGTGAGGCAGGCTAGCGGGTAGGAGGGTGGGAGTTTCGCAACGGAAAGGATGGGATAGTAAGCCTGGCAAGTGAGTGGGAGAGTGAGTGAGACAGGAGGGCAGGATGGTGGGAGAAAGAGCTAGGAAAGCAGGAACTGGAGAGATAGAGTAAGCCAGGAATGGGGAAAGAGTGCGAGAGTAAGAGAGTAAACCAGAGAGGCAGGAGTGGGGGAGAGTGATCCGCGTAGTTATAAAAAAGGTCACTGGGTAACATTGATCAGTTGCTCTCGGTGATCTGGACCTCCCACACCCACTAACCATCCTGTAATTATTCTTACTTTTCATAATGTTAACTCAGAATTTTTTTATCCTCAAAGATTCTTAAATTATAGTTCACCTTGTTTCTAATACTTGTCTTCAGAGTTTCTTCAACTGACGTGAAGTATTATACACGAAAACAACAACGTGACGATTCTATGAGCAATAATTTTGTCGATATTGAGTGCCTGTGTTGCACAGACTTTGGAGACAATACACGTACAAGCCACGTCCACGTGCTAATTAATGTTACTGGGACACGCTCGGGAATTTCCAAACATAGTGCAGTGTGAGTAAAGGAAAATATATTTTCAAACATTTTACAAATGATTAAAGGGCGGAAAAAACATTCACTTAGTTTATAATATATAATTCTTTCTAATTATTTTATAACAATTGTTGGTCAGTTGATTTTTACAGGTAATAATCAATTCGGAGGAAACCTTTAACAGTTGTAAGTTTGAATTTAGAACCGCATAACAAATAACGTTTTGGTAATAAATTTCTTGTCACTGTAGCTGAATTAACGATCCTTACATATATATATATATATATATATATATATATATATATATATATATATATATATATATATATATATATATATATATATATATATATATATATATATATATATATATATATGCTGACATATAGCTAGAAATTATCTCTGCTTCACTCGCTCTCTTTATCAAGAGAAATTTTCAAATGACTTGTACAAATGACTTGTTAAGGCTTGAAAATATAATTTACTAGAATATTTGTCTCTAAATTGCGTTTTCTATTCCCTTGTCCTTACATGAACGTCACTAGTACTTAAAATGACACCTTAAACAGATGCTTCACTAATGTTAGTTACCACTGGAAAGTTCTTTAACATTTTTCTTTTATGAATGGGCATAATAAATAAATTAATATTGATCACTTTTAAAATAGACATCATTGATGTGTGTTGCAGCAGACATCAATGCTGTGTGTCTTAGGAACAGCACTGATGTGCAGTAGACCCTACTCAAGTGTTAAGTGACAGACAACATAAAAATTTGGTTAGGTAGAAAGCTATGCTGTTCGTTGCAGCAAGCCTCACTAATGTTTGTTGCAGCAGGCTTCACTAATGTTTGTTGCAGTAGGCCTCACTAATGGTTGTTGCAGCAGGCCTCACTAATGTTTGTTGCAGCAGGCTTCACTAATCGTTGTTGCAACAGGCTTCACTAATGTTTGTGGCAGCAGGCTTCACTAATGTGTGTTGCAGCAGGCTTCACTAATGTTTGCTGCAGCAGGCTTCACTAATGTTTGTTGTAACAGGCCTCACTAATGTTTGTTGCAGCAGACACCAATGATGTTTGTTGCAGTAGACACCACTGATCTTTGTTTCCATAGACACCAGTGATGTGTGTGGCAACAGGCACCACTTATTAGAGCAAATAGTGTTGGCAGTTCTGAAAATTCAGTTCAATACTGTACGTATTTAATTAATGTCTGGTACCAAGGGGTAACTCCTTAAATTCAACAACATTTATATTTTTTCTGTAACTCACTGAAATTGTCTAGAGATTGTTTTAGAGTGTGCAAGGAAGGAAAATGAGAGTGTGAAATAAGTGGAGCAGAAGAGTGGAAGAGTGAGCTGCGCTGGTAGGAGGGAGGGATTGCATATAGATGTTGGTCTTGTGGATAGTTTGGATGTCTCTTCCACCCCTGCAGCAGCCCAGCCTGAGACACGATTTCTCTGCTGGCCGTATTTTGCAAGAGATCAATGGTTTCCTGGACCCCAACACTCTCAGCATCCCACAAGCCCCAACACACTGATGATCCTGAAAGTTAACTTAGTCTGGTTTTATAGTTGTTAGTAGCAGGATTTTTTCGTTTTATATTTTAAATAATTCTGTCATTTTACTTAAAATTCTTCCAGTATCTTATTAAAAATTCATACATCAGAGTATTACTTTTTTCCCCAGTCGAAGCGAAAGTATATAACTCGAATAGTCACATTTAACTTGTCAATTACCTTTGTATCCATTACTGAAAAAAAATAGTTTTTGCGAGAATATAGTTTACATATATTGCTTTCCGTAAATAATATGTTCTTCTCCACAGGGTCTATTTACATACTAGTTGTTACGTTGATGCTACTGAACAAAAACCTTTACTTTAACAACGTTGAAAAAACATTTTACATGGTCTCCTTCAAGCTGTAATGCAAACAGTAATGAATACTTTGTTTTATTTACGTGTTATGAACGGGTAAAATATTTAAATAATAAATAGTCGTTTTTATATCATAAGGGACTGATGTGTGTTACAGCATACGACTCTAATGTGTGATGCAATGCACACCAATTATGTGTATTGCAGAACACATCTTTGAAGTGTACTGCGGTAGGTACTACTTATGTGTGTTGCATTAGACGATACTAAAGTGAATTAGGCAGCACAAACGTGTGTTACTGTAAATAGCCCTAATGTGTTGCAGCAAACGCCATTGATGTGAAACGCTGAAGACTGCACTGATATGTGTTGCAGTAGAGATCAGTGATGTTTATTGCAGCAGACATCACTAATATGCGGTGTGGAAGAAACCACTCATGTGTCAAGCAATAATATCTTTGAGGTGTTCCCCAACAGATACCACTCGTATTATACCCTAGACAACATTGATATTTCGTGTTGCAGAAAAGCGTTGTTTTTTTGTTGCAAAAGACACCTCATATGTGCATTGAAGTAGAAAACACTGATCTATGTTGCAGTAGACATTAATAAAGTATTATGCAAAAGGCAGCACTGACGTGTGCTGGAGTATGCAGCACTGACGTGTGCTGGAGTATGCAGCACTGACGTGTGCTGGAGTATGCAGCACTCACGTGTGCTGGAGTATGCAGCACTGACGTGTGCTGGAGTATGCAGCACTCACGTGTGCTGGAGTATGCAGCACTGACGTGTGCTGGAGTATGTAGCACTGACGTGTGCTGGAGTATGCAGCACTGACGTGTGCTGGAGTATGCAGCACTGACGTGTGCTGGAGTATGCAGCACTCACGTGTGCTGGAGTATGCAGCACTCACGTGTGCTGGAGTATGCAGCACTGACGTGTGCTGGAGTATGCAGCACTCACGTGTGCTGGAGTATGCAGCACTGACGTGTGCTGGAGTATGCAGCACTCACGTGTGCTGGAGTATGCAGCACTGACGTGTGCTGGAGTATGCAGCACTCACGTGTGCTGGAGTATGCAGCACTCACGTGTGCTGGAGTATGCAGCACTGACGTGTGCTGGAGTATGCAGCACTCACGTGTGCTGGAGTATGCAGCACTACGTGTGCTGGAGTATGCAGCACTGACGTGTGCTGGAGTATGCAGCACTCACGTGTGCTGGAGTATGCAGCACTCACGTGTGCTGGAGTATGCAGCACTCACGTGTGCTGGAGTATGCAGCACTCACGTGTGCTGGAGTATGCAGCACTCACGTGTGCTGGAGTATGCAGCACTCACGTGTGCTGGAGTATGCAGCACTCACGTGTGCTGGAGTATGCAGCACTCACGTGTGCTGGAGTATGCAGCACTCACGTGTGCTGGAGTATGCAGCACTCACGTGTGCTGGAGTATGCAGCACTCACGTGTGCTGGAGTATGCAGCACTCACGTGTGCTGGAGTATGCAGCACTCACGTGTGCTGGAGTATGCAGCACTCACGTGTGCTGGAGTATGCAGCACTCACGTGTGCTGGAGTATGCAGCACTCACGTGTGCTGGAGTATGCAGCACTCACGTGTGCTGGAGTATGCAGCACTCACGTGTGCTGGAGTATGCAGTAATGACGTGCACTGACGTGTGCTGCAGCAGACAACATTGACGTGTGTTGTAGTAAGCAACAGTGACGTGTGCTATATTAGGCAATAGTGACGTGTGCTGCGGTAGACAAGAGTGATGTTTGCTGCAGTAGACAAGAGTGATGTTTGCTGCAGTAGATAAGAGTGATGTTTGCAGCAGTAGACAAGATTGATGTTTGCTGCGGTAGACAAGAGTGATGTTTGCTGCAGTAGACAAGAGTGATGTTTGCTGCAGTAGATAAGAGTGATGTTTGCAGCAGTAGACAAGATTGATGTTTGCTGCAGTAGACAAGAGTGATGCTTGCTGCAGTAGACAAGAGTGATGCTTGCTGTAGTAGACAAGAGTGATGTTTGCTGCAGTAGACAAGAGTGATGTTTGCTGCAGTAGATAAGAGTGATGTTTGCAGCAGTAGACAAGATTGATGTTTGCTGCAGTAGACAAGAGTGATGTTTGCTGTAGTAGACAAGAGTGATGTTTGCTGCAGTAGACAAGAGTGATGTTTGCTGCAGTAGACAAGAGTGATGTTTGCTGCAGTAGACAAGAGTGATGTTTGCTGCAGTAGACAAGAGTGATGTTTGCTGCAGTAGGCAGTCTAAATATAGACTATTTACTATATTTGTCTGTAGATCTGTACTTCCAATGCAAATGCTCCATATAATTACTGTTTACAAATGTAACTCTTATTACATTTACTTCCAATAAAAATAATAGGAAGTACCAACATTTGATAAAAGTTAATGGGAATTTTCTGTCTTAAAGGTTTCATGTTTTTCACATAATTTCTGTCCCTAAGAGAGTAAACCAGGAATGATGGGAGAGAGTAAAACAAGGTGGCAGGAGGAAGGTAAAGTGAGACAGGTTGGAAGAATTGAGGGGAAGTGAGATGAGTAGGCAGAAGGGAGGAAGAGTGAGTCCAGAAAGAGGGGAGGAGAGATAACATAAAGAAAACTGTGACTGGTTTGGATGACTCTTATACCTCTGCAGCCCAACTTGTGACCGCCTGGTCAAGATGTTAGTGGCTCCCGGGACCCCAACACTGTCTTCCTCAAGCTCCCGCACACTTATTATCCAAATATTTATCTTAGTCTCGTTCTATTTCTGCGAAAAGCAAGGATTTTTTAATATTTTTGATAATTCTTACATTTTACTAAGGCTTCGACTAATATGTTATTAAATATTTATTAATCTGATTAATTTTTAATGCTTTTTGATTTCCAACAAAATAAGTGGAAAAATATCACTCAAATGTTATCATATAAACTGCCAATTAGCTTTGATTCCTACGTCGATTTATGTATCACATTTATTTTTCAGATGAATAATTCAACACAAGATCATATAGGAAAATAAATTATATTTCACTGATAATACAATTTACAGATATCTCTTTCTTCATATATTATAATCCTCGCCATATTTATTTCCATTCTTGTCGTTACCACTACGATACTCGGCAAAATTTTTACTTTGAGAATATTTAAAACACCTTGTTACACACTCTCCTTGAAGCGATCTAGGAAACAAAAATGAATATTTATTTATTTACTCCTAATTAACGTTCATAATACATAAATCATATACGATAATTGACGCAGAACAGAACATTTAAGTGCGTTGCACTACTCACCACTGATATGTGCATCAGGAAACACTACTGATATGAGTTAAAATAAACACCAGCTAAGTGTGTCTCAAGAAACAAGTGTTGTGTGTTGCAGTAGCTACTAGCACTGATACGTGCTGAAGTAGACAATCCTGATGTGTGTCGCAGTTGACAACACTGAAGTGTTTTGCAGAGGTCACCGCTCTACTCTTTTCACGATGCTCGCTCATCGTGTAAAGATAAAGCCTACAAATGGTGTCATCAACGACTCCACCAAACTAGCCCTTGCCTCAGCTGTAAAGACCTGCTTGCAGGTTAAATTTACAGCTATCCTCTCGCTAAAAGACTCCTTCTTAGTTGTCTGTACTGACGACCTTGAAGCTGCAAAACTGACCGACGACACCGCTGTGAAGACACTAAATGACCGACAGTTTACCATCTCCCTTTCACCTTCACTGCTGGCGAAACGTTCTGGTTTTATGAAACTACTGGACAAGATTATAACAACCCAATCGAAAGCTGACCTGAATACATCAATTGAAGAACAAAATTCTTGGGCTTCGATTGACAACATTACAAAGATCCCAAATGCAACATCCATGATCAAAGTCACCTTCACAGACATCGATATGGCAAATAGAGCACTGTCAGATGGCCTAGCCATCTCATACTACCACATTCATCCACGACAAATAGAACCAGAACGTTTCGCCCACGTCTCTCCCTGCTGGAACTGCTACTCATACCTTCATTTAACGAACGAATGCTCTATTAAGGACAAGAAATTCTCCTCCAACTGTAGCAAAGAAGGACATGATTTCAAAACCTGTCCCACAACCAATGCCACTCCTACCTGCCTCAACTGGAAGGTTACTCACCATACCCTTGCCGCCAAATGCCCTCTAAGGAACATAAAAACATAAGAATGGAGGAACACTGCAGAAGGTCTACTGGCCCATACAAGAAGAAGCAAAGAAAAACAGCCAAAAATCGCCGACTTTTGCCGCCATAACTAAACTACAGTCAGACACCAAAAAAAAATTCTCCAAGCAACACAACAGTCTTCTCTAACTTCGAACTCCCTCTTTGCCCTTCCTGACGCTGCTCCCTCCAAGGTGCTGTATTGCATGATGTATGCACACCTTGCCAATGCTGCAAAACCTGGCTCATTTAACACAACTATCAACGAACTGTTCCGCCTGAACAAGATGCCGACTTTCAATTTCCCTGACTCACCACCTTCACATGATCTCAAGATAATTCCTAACATCGTCAACTTCACGTCAACCTCAAGCCCAACTCCTGACCCTGCTCAAGAACCCACTCCAGAACCTTCCTCGGTGACCACTACTACCTCTCAACTACCAAAAACAACCCAACTAGCAACAAATAATCAAGTCTCCATGCCTCCACCTCACACAACCATTGAAGAAACAGAAGTACCTGAATATTCTGAAGATTCCACCAACGAAAAAGAAGAAAACAATAAAGACACTCAACCCAACGAACATGTCTACTTCAAGGGCGTTTCTTTCTACACCACCCCCGCCTTCGTCAATGAAATGGACGCAGGAAGTCTGATTGTTAATCTAGCAGAAGGATCAGCAAAATTCACAAGCAAATCACCGTGCCAACTCGATATGGGACAAGTACTGACTGCACTCAAGCCCTACAAAGATGGCTACTCTCATTATTTCAAGCTATATTACCTATCCAAGAGAGACTTAAAAAAATTAAAGTGTGGCTCATCGATATAATTTAACCGATCTCAGGATACTCCTTCCCAAGTAATTTATGTCAAGAACACAACGACCTGAGTCTCCCTACACCTGACGCCTAGCCAGTCACGATCCACTCCTCTAGTCACATGACAACAAGCCAGCGAGCACTGCAGTCACCCTGCTCTCTCTACTCTGCCCTCATTCATCGCCCCATAGCGCCTCGCAGCTGGGTTTATTCCTGCTGGCTCTTTATCTCTGACTCAAGATCACCTTCCTCTCACCGACTATTCTTCGTCTGTCCACACTTCCCCACTCACCCAAATGTGGGTCTTACCTGAGTATTGTCTGTCTGTTTGAGAGAGTGAGACAGGTTGGCAGGTGGGTGAGAGAGTGAGACGGGTTGGCAGGTGGGTGAGAGAGTGAGACGGGTTGGCAGGTGGGTGAGAGAGTGAGACGGGTTGGCAGGTGGGTGAGAGAGTGAAACGGGCTGGCAGGTGGGTGAGAGAGTGAGACGAGTTAGCAGGTGGGTGAGAGATTGAGCAAACCGAGCAGGCAGTTGGGAGAGTCACCTGGGAGGGCCGGAAGGGAAGTGAGATGGAAGGGAAAGCAGACAGTGCCTTACCAGCAACTGTCCTCGGACGCTTCTTCTTACCCTTGCATCCCTCCCTGAGGCCACTCATCCCTACCTGAGGCCACTCATCCCTTGACTGGTCAAGTGGTCAGTGGTTGCCAGGTCCCCAACACTCTTAGCCTCTTTCAAGCTCCCACAAATGGAGGATCAAGCCTCCACCACGTCTTGAGCTGAATAATCCACATACGTTTAGCCCCTAATATGAATTAAAACAACAAACAATTTCAATCCAATTATTTGCGTTAGTCTGGTTTTAAAGCCGTGTGAAGTAAGCAGTTTTTGGCACATTTTAGTTCACCTTCCAATATCTCGTTGATATTAACACTTCAAAATTTAGTTCATAAAATTTTTATGTAATTCCAAATAAATACAAAAAATGTAACTGAAGATTTTGCCTAAATTCAGTGCCTGTGTTATAAAAAAAAATCCGGACCAGCCATGTTAAAGGCATATCAGAGTGCCAATTAATGTTCCAGGGACAAGCTCGGAAATTTCCAAAGATATTGCAGTGTGAGTATACATATATAAGAATATATATTATAAGAATATTTTTTTTAATAATTATTAGAGAGGACGTTAATTACATTAATTATTTATAATACAGTACACACATCGACTACTGACGCCTCATAGTTGAAGTGTAGCACAACACTGACATATAAACTGTCTGGCATTACAGTTTATTTGTATTTATGATACAATGCAGTGCAGTCTAGCAATACACTGCACTGATGTGTGTTGCAATACACTGCACTGATGTGTGTTGCAGTACACTGGTCTGATGTGTGTTTCAGTACACTGGTATAATGTGCGTTGCACTACACCACATGATGGGTGTTTCAGTACAGTGCACTGATGTGTGTGGAAATACATTGCACTGATGTGTGTTGCAGTACACTGCACAGATGTGTGTGTTACAGTACACTGCACTGATGTGTGTGTTGCAGTATACTGCACTGATGTATGTGTTGCAGTACACTGCACTGATGTGTGTGTTGCAGTATACTGCACTGATGTGAGTGTTGCAGTACACTGCACTGATGTGTGTTGCAGTACACTGCACTGATATGTGTGTTGCAGTACACTACACTGATCTGTGATTTGCAGTACATTGGTCTGAAGTGTGTTGGATTACACTACACTGAAGTATGTTGGAGTACACAGCACTGAAGTGTGTTGGAGTAAACTGCCCTGAAGTGTGGTGAAGAACACTGCACTGAAGTGTGTTGCTGTACACTGCACTGAAGTGTGTTGCTGTACACTGCGCTGAAGTGTGTTGCTGTACACTGCGCTGAAGTGTGTTGCTATACACTGCACTGAAGTGTGTTGCTGTAAACTGCAATGAAATGTGTTGCTGTACACTGCACTGAAGTTTGTTGCTGTACACTGCACTGAAGTGTGTTGCTGTACATTGCACTGAAGTGTGTTGCTGTAAACTGCACTGAAGTGTGTTGCAGTACACTGCACTGAAGTGTGTTGGAGTACACTGCACTGAAGTGTGTTGCTGTACACTGCACTGAAGGGTGTTGCTGTAAACTGCACTGAAGTGTGTTGCAGTACACTGCACTGAAGTGTGTTGCTGTACACTGCACTGAAGTGTGTTGCTGTACATTGCACTGAAGTGTGTTGTTGTACACTGCACTGAAGTGTGTTGCTGTACACTGCACTGAAGTGTGTTGCTGTACATTGCACTGAAGTGTGTTGCTGTAAACTGCACTGAAGTGTGTTGCAGTACACTGCACTGAAGTGTGTTGGAGTACACTGCCCTGAAGTGTGTTGCTGTACACTGCACTGAAGTGTGTTGCTGTAAACTGCACTGAAGTGTGTTGCAGTACACTGCACTGAAGTGTGTTGCTGTACACTGCACTGAAGTGTGTTGCTGTAAACTGCACTGAAGTGTGTTGCAGTACACTGAACTGAAGTGTGTTGCTGTACACTGCACTGAAGTGTGTTGCTGTACATTGCACTGAAGTGTGTTGTTGTACACTGCACTGAAGTGTGTTGCAGTACACTGCTCTGAAGTGTGTTGCAGTACACTGCACTGTTGTGTTTTGCAGTAGTGTGCAATTGAGTGTTGTGGTACAGCACACGGATGTGTGGTGCAGTAAACATCACTAGTGTGTCTCGCGATAGACACTACTTATGTATATTGCAGTATTAGCGTGTGTTGCAGTAAGCAATAATGATCTGAGTTGCAACGATCACCACTGATATTCGTTGCAGAAGACAGCGTTAAAGTGTGCTGCAGTACACAGCACTGATTCTCGCTGTAATGCAAAACACTGATGTATGTTGCAAATAGATAGTACGGATGTGTTGCAGATAGTACGGATGCGTTGCATATAGTACGGATGTGTTGCAGATAGTACGGATGAGTTGCATATAGTACGGATGTGTTGCAGATAGTACGGATGAGTTGCATATAGTACGGATGTGTTGCAGATAGTACGGATGTGTTGCAGATAGTACGAGTGTGTTGCAGATATAACGGATATGTTGCAGATAGTTAGGATGTGTTGCAGATAGTACGGATGTATTGCATATAATACGGATGTGTTGGAGATAGTACGGATGTATTGCATATAATACGGATGTGTTGCAGATAGTACGGATGTGTTGCAGATAGTAAGGATGTGTTGCAGATAGTAAGGATGTGTTGCAAATAGTACGGATGTGTTGCAGATAGTACGGATGTGTTGCCACTGACCTGTTTTAGTGGCCACAACATTACAGTGTGTTGCAGTAGAAGTTACTCAACTGTGCTTCAATAGGCGCCACTGGTGTGAGCTGCAGTAGACGTCACTGATGTGTACTGCAGTAGACGTCACTGATGTGTACTGCAATAGACGTCACTGATGTGTACTGCAGTAGACTTTGCTGAAGTGTACTGCAGTAGACGTCACTGATGTGTACTGCAGTAGACGTCACTGATGTGTACTGCAGTAGACGTCAATGATGTGTACTGCATTAGACTTCGCTGAAGTGTACTGCAGTAGACGTCATTGATGTGTACTGCAGTAGACGTCACTGATGTGTACTGCAGTAGACGTCACTGATGTGTACTGCAGTAGACGTCACTGATGTGTACTTGAGTAGACGTCACTGATGTGTACTGCATTAGACGTCAATGATGTGTACTGCAGTAGACGTCAATGATGTGTACTGCAGTAGACGTCACTGATGTGTACTGCAGTAGGCGTCACTGATGTGTACTGCAGTAGGCGTCACTGATGTGTACGGCAGTAGACGTCACTGATGTGTACTGCAGTAAACGTCACTGATGTGTACTGTAGTAGGCGTCACTGATATGTACTGCAGTAGGTTTCACTGATATGTGCTGCAGTAGACGTCACTGATGTGTGCTGTAGACGTCACTGATGTGTGCTGTAGACGTCACTGATGTGTGCTGTAGACGTCACTGATGTGTGCTGTAGACGTCACTGATGTGTGCTGTAGACTTCACTGATGTGTGCTGCTGTAGACGTCACTGACGTGTGCTGCTGTAGACGTCACTGACGTGTGCTGCTGTAGACGTCACTGATGTGTGCTGCTGTAGACGTCACTGATGTGAGCTGCTGTAGACGTCACTGATGTGTGCTGCTGTAGACGTCATTGATGTGTGCTGCTGTAGACGTCGCTGATGTGTGCTGCAGTAGACGTAACTGATATGTTTTACGGTAGGCAGCTCTGATGTTTGTTTCTCCTTGCTTTTATATATTATCCATTTATTGTGTGTTTAACAGCTCTACAAACTTACTAAAGCATTGAGTTAAAAACACTTAAGTGAAGCAACGAATGTTTACTCAGCAACTATACAGAAGTTATAAAAGTGTTCACAACACTCACTGACTAATGATAACAGGACCATATAACCACAATATCTTCCACTTGATCTACTAAACAGTTATCAATACCAATAATCCGTTTTACCCTTTTTCCTCCAACACCTGCACGAATACCATGATCCGGTATTCCAGTCAGTCTCAACCATTACACATCCTATTTCAATAACTGTGAAGCTAAGAGTATCGGGGTATTTCTCAATATATTTTTTTCTGGAAACCGCTGCTGGGAAAGTTCGGAGAAACTACGGAACGGGTGGAGTTTGAACCCATGGCGAGCGAGTCTTATATCTCCAGCGAGCAGGTGCGTAAGTCACTGGGCCAGTTGGCTACAATAAGATTCACCCAACTAAGTATATTTCTGTACACCAAGTGGATGTTTTTAACATGAGCCCAACTGTGACCACAAATACAAGTTTTTAAAAATGAATCTCCAGCCAGGGTGGCGGAAGTCATGAGTTCAAGGAGCTTGCTGCTACCAGAAAGTTTACTGTACAGAGTCCAGAGTTCCTTGAAGCTCTTCATGAGAAGTTTGTTGCTGTGAAGTCCTATTATTCTGATGTTGGGGAGTTGTAGAAGTCTACAGTTGGGAAATGCATTGTTTTGTTATGAATGGACAGCAACTCGCTGTGTGAGTCGAGAATGGTGCTGTTGTATCCCACAAGTCTAACCTTCTCTTCCTGAATGCACACAAGTGAAATAGAAAAGGGTGATCATAATATTATAATGCAGAGAAAATCAAAGTGTATGCTTTCGTGTATGCGTGTGAGTATGCACATGTATGCTTGAATGTATGTATGCTTGTGCGTATATATGCGTGAGTACATACATACTTGTGTATTTGTGTGAATATGTATGCATGTGCAGATGTATACTTGTGTATACACAGTTTCACACAAATATCTGCGGACTAGTACGAATGTGAGTATTTCTGTATGAGTGCGTATGTGTACGTCTGCATATGTATAATTTTCCACACATATATGCATGTAATTATGTGTGCATGGACAAATTTATGCTTTATGTTTCTCTTACATATATATGATGTTTACGTTCACATATGTATTTGTTCATATGTATACGTGTAATGAATTCCTGTGAATACGTATTCACGTGTGTAATATAAAATTAATATCTCATGAATGGCTAAACAGAATTGCTGAAAAATTGGCATGGAGATGGAATTAAAGTTTTTGGGAGGATCTGTTCAATTTCTTAACCAAATAACTCATTATCGTAGTGCTCCAAATGAGTAAATATGGTGCTCTTAAAGTTTGTCTAAGAAAATTAGCTAATATAAAGCTACAAAGTCCACTAAAGTGAACTATCGTGAGAAATTTCAAGCCGACCCAAGGAGGCATTCTCCATTTGTTGCATGTAATCACACAATTCTAAGTTTATTAACTACGTTAGAATATTAACAAGTTTACACCTACCACTCAAAACATACTCTAAGAAATATGCGCTAGTGTCAATGGTTTGAAGCTGAGCAGAATAGACATTCTGCAGTTAATAAATAGGAATCATTATCGTAATTTGTTTAATGTAACTGGCAAATGGGACGCCTGCAGGGCAATAATCTTGTGATCCTTCACTTGAGCAAAGCACAAATGTACTAGAAGTATGAAACTAAAGATGAGTCCAGTTATGCCAAGAGATTCAACCATTCCAGGCTTATTATCCATGAACGTATATTAGCAAATTTGCGCCGACAAAACCTAAATCAAATGAGTTGTATCTTTCTCCAAAGAGACATCGGCCATCATCGGTTCAAGATGTTCAATTGAGGATTGTTAACTGGTTCTGTTAAGCAACACACACTCAATCATTAGGATATATTCAACAAATTTACCTTTAAGAACAAGTACTTTACTGTGAGCTAAGAAATCATCTTACTCAACAATGCTGCGTAAACAATGTGATAAATGAGAACCTGAACCAGAATTTCGAGAGAAAGAGCTCAGTTGTACTAGAAGTATACCTCATACAATTTTCTTTACTAACAAAGAGGTGTTGTTGGGAAAGAGAGAGGAGCTTCCTCTATAGGCGAAGATGATGTATAACTGAGCACTTTAAAGGCAGCAGACAATCTGATGAATGAAAAGTGACACTGACTAGAGAAACTGAAAACGTTGAGCTCAAATTGAATGTCTCAGACAGATTCCAGGAAAGGCAATGGAGGCAAAAATGTATAATGATATTGAGAGTAATTCAAAATACTTCAACATAGACTTACGACTACAAAGAAATGAGTAAAATACTTCAGTTCCTGAACCACTCTTGTGCTCAGTGACCCAGTTTGCAAAATGCTGCATACATCCCCATTGCCTCTGACGTAACCATTAACATTAATTGAAAACCACTGACATATCCTCACTCCACAGAAAAGGCAGTAAAGCAATGACGAAAAAAAACATTGGTCAATAGCGTTGATGTCCAAAATTATCAGAATTTTTTAAAGATTGTTGAAACTTAAGTTTGCTATTCACTTGAAATCGCAGCAACTGCATAACCCAGGTCAGCAATGATTTATATCAGGTCTCTCCTGCCTTTTGCAATTGCTTCACTATTACGTGATGGTCTTTGATAAATTAGAAAACGAGATGAATGTAGATGTAGTGTATACTAACTTTGCAAAAGCCTTTGACAATTGCAAACATTGGGGTAGTTACGCACAATGCATTGTAAATAAATAACCGGAAACGTGGGCAAATGGATATTTAACTTCCAACCAAATAGGATCCAAACACTATCAGTAAACAGAAAGAAATCAAGGATTGCTACAGTGAAAATTCCTGCTCCCCAAAGCACATTACTGCTACTTCTGTTTCTCATTCGCATTTGTGACAAAGATTGGGACATAAACCACCGCACTATCGCATCCTTTGTTGACGATACTAACATTTGTATGAAAAATGGCATCCACAGAAAACACAAGGAGCTTCCAAACTGATATAAACCAAGCCAACAACTTCATGATTAGTAAGCACGTAAGTTTATTCACACACATACCAGCATGTGTAGAGAACCTAGGATAACCCCATAAAATGTCAGACAAAGTGACTTATTTTCATTTAGTTTACTACGTTTTGAAAGGATTGGCGACAGAAAAATGAAATGGAAATACAAGACAAACTCAAATTACTCATGAAAGACATGGGAGTGATAATGTTAGAACACCAATCATCTGTGAACTGAGGTTTCAAAAAGAACTATCGGGCAAATACTTGGGTAACCTTAAGAAGGGGTTGCACAGGAAGGTTTGTTGTACAGGAAGGTTGGTTGACAGGTTTGGGAATGGCTGGTTTTGAAAAGGACTTGCCTTGTATAAGCCAGTAGGCCTGCTGCAGTGTTCCTTCATTTTTATGTTTTTAACCGTGTGGGTCCTATATTCCTCAGTGGGTGAGAGGTAAAGTTATAGACATATCTTACCAAACACAAATAGCAATTCAAGGCCTATTGTGTCTGGCCGTAAGCAAAGTCAGCAATATTGCAAGCAACAGGGCAAGACAAGGGCAAGGTAAACACAGAAGGGGTAGTTTTTTCTTTACCCGTATATTCCTTCACCCAAAATTTAGCAGTATAATTTGCCAGAGCAAAGATTCACTCAAAGCAGGAGTGGATTCGACCAGAGTAAGAGAGAGTCTGCCTCTCAGCCATGCAGGCAGGTGTGATATCACCTTGGGAGACGAACCACCTCTCACTTGATTGGTGGACTGAACTGTACAATTAATACAGTAGTAGGGCTCCAGCACTGCTATACTTTGAACTACCTGTTCGCTAGTCGAGGGCATGCCGATGGGTGTGTGATGACCATCGAATAAATTGTAACTTACTTGGCGTACCCCACACTTATTGTTCAATTTGTATAATATAAACTTATGTAGATAAGTAATATAAGTGAAAAAGAAATTAACATTGTTCCGTCAAATTTCTGAAGTTACCTCAATTTCACCATTTTTGGGTTCAGTACTTGACACTCAACTATGACTGGTTGTGAATACAGATTAATAAATAAAATGATGAAGTAAGCTTTTATTCATCTTTTTGAATGTGATCCACAATTAAATCTCACTATAATCAGCATTACAGATCAAAAAGAGGAGAAAACTAAGAACAATGGAAATTTCTCTGGTTAAACATTTTCAAACCTGAACAAAGAACTTAACAGTAAGTCTGGAATGCTTATTGTTTAAATGTTTTTATTTAATTTTATTATTTTATTGTGTTCTTTAATTTTAGTGACAAATTGTTAGAAAGCAAGGTAAGTGGCGTCGAAATTGTTGCCGAAGGATCCAAGAAAATATGACGATTAACCCAGTGATCATGGGATGACCCACAGTCCTGCAGCTTGTTCAGTGAACACGTGAACCCTTCACCAGTTCTAGAAAGTTAACCTTACTGAAGAACTCAAGAGCAAACCATCCTCCTGCAAGATACGACAATGCTGACCATACTCGCTGTTAGCGACCTTGTCCTCATTGAACTGAATTAGCATGCAATATGGCTAATGTTTTTTGGAAAGCATGACTACGAGGCTACTTGCAAAAAGTCAAGTGAAGTGGACACACATAGTAGTGCAACTGATGAGTCACTGACATAATATATGAAGACATCTACTTTAAAATGAAGTGGTTTTTTTCCTGATGGACCTCCAACTGGAAGTTTTCCGACGTAAAGAACACCTGAGGAACCTAAGTGACAGCCATCGTAGGAGACTGAAGAACATTTTTTTCTAAAGGAACGCTGTCTTAGGAGAGAGATGATCGTCATCGCTATCCCCACTTTGAAGGCTTTCATCTCTTTATCTGGTACAAAGCAATCCCTCTTCGACATCTCCAAAACGCTTGCAAATTGATCGTAGCAATGACAATAATTGCAGTTTGGCACTTATACAACACAAAATCAGTACAAAAATACTTATAATTGAAATACACTAGCATTAAGGTTTGAAGCAAATAAGAAAAGGCATTCTCTAGTTATTCCACGGGAATTGACAAAATTGGCAAAATTGAGATTTACACAGCTCAACAAAGACAAATTTTGAAGCCTAACAGAAAAGGGATTTTTCCATTAATTGATCTCATTCCAGTGTTTCACGATTTTAACAATTTCAGTAAAATATCCAATTTGCACTCGCTCGATAGACGTATGTGGTATCATTATTTTTTTAGAATGCATCATCAATAATAATTTAATCCCAATCAGAAGAAGAATTCTTTAGTTACTGAATAAAAATGAGTATCACTATTTATTCAATACCACTGGCAAATTGGGATTTATGCCAGCCAATAGAAGTGTAATGAGCTTTGTGTTCAGGAAACAACACCAGTGGTAAAAACTTGAAGCCAAATAGTTATTCTTCAGTTTGACACTTATTCCAACGAATCCAAGTTTTTTGAGCAACAATAAAT
This sequence comes from Cherax destructor, assembly GCA_009830355.1. Taxonomy (NCBI): domain Eukaryota; kingdom Metazoa; phylum Arthropoda; class Malacostraca; order Decapoda; family Parastacidae; genus Cherax; species Cherax destructor. The sequence continues at coordinate 17,135 of WNWK01007638.1, read as the reverse complement.
AAGGCAGCACGAAAACAAAACTTAACGGGATCTTTCGTCACCCCAAGATGTATCAGACATTTAATACTAAAGCCTCTCAGAGGAGGTGAACTAATTTTTTTAACGCAATTTAACGAGAATTAAAATTGTCATTGTTTTACACGTAAGTCGGTCAACTATGCAACTACACATCTGAGTTTCACTCTCCGCTGTCGTCGAATTTTAGGCGCCTTCTCCGAACGTTTTAAGCTTTATCACTGAGGGTTCCAGGATGCGGGGAATGAGTTCAATAACTTTGGTCATTGTGCACGTGAACATGCCAATCATTTCAAGAATTTTTCTTTGTTTCCGTACACAAATATTGAAAATTTGAAGCCGATTGGATGAGGCGTTCCCTAGTTAATAGCTAAATAGCATTGAAAAGTTGGTGGTAGAACTAAATGTATTTTCGCTGCTCTATCCAAGAAAGGTTTCATACGATGCGTCAACCATTGAAGGAGGCATTCAGATTCGATCAAAGCACGGGGAAGAAAAATCCAGTTCTTTGGATCAAGAGCCCTCATTTGCATCAATGAAAAATATTGCAACAAAGTACAATAATGCCATACCATTTCGAAATTAAAATTGGGCAAATAGAATCTACACACTCCATTAAATATACCAACTTTCTTCTAAGATAAAATTTTAAAGCCGATCAGAGGAGACTATCACACTGAAGCAAAATTTGGGAATGACCTCCCTTGTCGGTTTAGCTCTTTATTATTTGATTATAATAATAATTTGGGAATGACCTAAGTAGCCTTGTTCGTAGGGCATGCAAATAGACCCATGAATCTTGCTTTGAAAATTTGAAGCTGATCGAATAAGTCATTCTCGAGTTATAATGAAAATTTGAGAAAGCAAACGAAAATGTTGCTCAGAATGTTCCTAAAAATAGGAATGTCTCCCACGTTAAGGTATTCAGCAGCTTAAAACCCCAGATTTATATATTTTTTCAGTTTGCTTTTATCATTTACATTCTATTTTCAATTATATATAATCCTGTAATTTTATATAATCCTGTATTTTTATCTTATAAAAATCTAATTTGTTAAAATTGGTAATTTTTTGGCAAACTGGCACCCATACAGATCAAAATTAATAAAAAAAAGTACTTCCTCTTATGGTATACCTGAATTTAGGGTTTGAAGCTGATCAGAAAAGGCGTTCTCTTTTAAAACTTAATAAAATTGACAAATTGAAATTTACTCAGCTCATAGTGAGTAACAAGCTGTGTTTGAATTAAGCCCGTCAATGGTAAAAGTTTGAAACCGATCAGAAAAGTCATGCTCCAGTAATTCATGTAGTTCAAACAATTCAAAGTTGTTTCCCCTTTCCATCAAAATTTCAAATTTACACCTACTCGGAGTAAGCTTATGGGTTATCCTTCTTATAGAATGCATCGTTAATAATACATTGAAGCCAATTAAAAGAAACATTCTTTAGTTATTGAACAAAATGAATGTTACTCTTTGTTTAAACAAATTTGCAAATCGGGACTTATGCCGACAGACAGCAGAGTGAGGCTAATGGTCAGAAATTTCACAAGTGGTGAAAATCTGAAGCCTATCACATGAGTCCTTCTTCAGTTATGACATGGATTCAAACGATTCCAAGTGTTTTATTACTATTTTACTACGTAAACAAAGTTTTCGTGCACGCAAATGAAGCTTAATGAATATTATCCTGGCTTTAAGATATATCAGCTAATAAATATGGAAGATATTGAAAATTATTTTACGTGATTTAACGGGAATAATTTTTTTTAAATATTTTGCATATAAAATGTTGAAATCTGCAACTGCTCATTTGAATTTCACTCTCCGCAGTCGTCTAAGTTATTGACATTAATTTTGAACGTTACAAGCTTCGCCATTAAGAGTTTTATGAAGTTATTCATGTCATTTCAGGATGGTGGGAAGGAGTTCAACAATTTTGCTTCTATGACCAAAATTGGACATGCCAAATGTTGAAAGAATTTGGCCTTCGTTACCACATACAAGTATTGAAAAACTGAAGCCTATTGGAGGAAAAAAAATGAAGAAGAAAAAAGTTCTGGCAACTTCTTTAAGGTCCCCATTTAAATGTGCCTTACAAAACAAACATCTCTTAAACGTATTTTTCTCACTCCTTTTTGTCTCTCTTGCTATTCACTTACTTTTACGAGGAACTCTTAAGAGCTCAGCAAAAACACTCGCTCGGATCAATACCAGGATCTGTGGAAAATTAAAGTAAATTTGCTAGTCCACTATGAAAATCTAAATTCACTATATCTTAACTGTTTTCGTTAAAATATACTCATGGATAACCAAAACTACAAATACACTTACAGAACATTAGTCAAAGTACTTATAAATAACCCAAACCTTTGAAAGAGAGCTTTAAAGGCTGCTATATTAATTTCTGGTTCATTATAAAGTATTATTACTGACGATGACTTGATAATGACCAGAAAGTCTTTTAAAGATTCTATCCCAATGTGTTGTTTATCTGGAAATCGTTCCAGCAATTTTCTTTTAAACGGAGTTTAGTAGAAAATTACTTGAGTTACAGGAGAGCATTAGTATCGACTTCCAATGTCAGCTGACATACCAAGGTCGTTGACTGAGAGGATTATTGTGTAGGATTCCCAGTGCAGAGCTGGTTTAACACAGATACGCTGGACAAACTCAACATTGGTATGATGCTGAATAAGCAGGTATTAAATCAATTACGTTAAACACCCGCGCAAGCGAGCGCGCTCGCGCGCGCGCGCACACGCACACGCACACACACACACACACACACACACATATATATACACATACACACATACACGCATACACACATACACATACACACACACACATACACACATACACGCATACACACATACACATACACACACACACATACACACACACACACACACACACACACACACACACACACAAACCAACTGGAGTTTGACGACAAGGTAAAAGAAGTGAGACAGGAGAGTGAGGGATGGGTAGACTGCATCTTCTTGGGTTGTCAGAAGGCTTTAGACAAAGTACCACACAAGAGACTGGTTCAAAAGCTAGAGAAGCAGGCAGGATTAGAGGGAAAAAGCACTGCAATGGATAGGGAAATACCTGACAGGAGGGAAACAACTTGTGTTGGTACATGACAAGGTGTCAGAGTGAGCACATGTGTCGAGTGGGGTTCCCTAAGGGTCAGTCCTAGGTCCGGTGATATTTCATGTATATGTGAATGACATGAAATCCAAGGGCACCAGAAACAATGGGAACACCAGAACGAGCCCTTGGTTCTCCCGAAGGTGCAGAGAGGCCAAAACCAAATGCGCTAGAGAATGGAAAACGTACAGAAGACAAAGGAACCAGGAAAATAAGGAGATTAGTCGAAGAACCAAAAACGAATATGCACGGATAAGAAGGGAGGCCCAGCGGCAATACGAAAACGACATAGCATCGAAAGCCAAATCTGATCCAAATCTGTTATACAGCCACATCAGGAGGTTGGGTTAAGTTAGGTAAGGTTCGTCAGCAAACAGGACAAGTGTTTCCTGATGCGGGTCTTAGATGATGACGCGTCGTTGGAGCTTCTGGTCATCTGACAGAGGCCTTCCGCTGGCTTACCGGTCCAGTCATTTAAAAATTATGATCAGTTTAGTCATAAGGAAGAAAACAATAGTCAAGGACCAGGTAATCAGGCTGAGGAAGGAAGGAAGAAAAATCACAAGAAACTACCAAGATGAATGTGAATAGCTCAACATGAGATTTAAGGAACTATTTGCAGTGGAGGCAGAAAGAACTTCAACAAACCCTAATGATAGGGTACACCAACAAGTGTTGCACACAACACAACCGAGGAGTAGGTGAAGAGGCTACTAAGTGAACTAGATACCTCAGAGGTGGTGGGACCGGAGAACATCTCTCCATGGGTCCTGAGAGATAGAGAGAGCAGAGGCGCTGTGTGTACCACTAACAACAAACTTCAACACATCTATCGAAACAGGGCAGCTACTAAAGTGTGGAAGACAGCAAATGAAGTCCCAGTTTTTAAGAAAGAAGACACAGGGAGCTTTAAATTACAGACTAGTGTCGCTGATATGTGTAATATTGAAAGTTATGGAAAAACTTATCATGAGAAGACTGGTGGATCCCTAGAAAGGAATGAGCTTATACACAATAATCAGAACCATTTCAGGGAAGGGAAATCCTGCATCACAAACCTACTAGAGTTTTACGACAAGGTGACAAAAGTATGACAGGAGATAGAAGAGTGTTTAGACTCCATTTTTTTGGACTGTAAGAAGACTTTTGACACAGTCCAGCACAAGAGATTAGTTTAAAAGCTAGAGGAGCAGGCAGGAATAACAGGAAATGCACTGCAGTGAATCAAAGAATACCTGACAAAAAAGAAACGAGTGATAGTACGAGAGGAGGTGTCAGAGTGGGCACTTGTGACGAGTGCTGTTTCATGTATGTGTGACTGATATGACGGGATTAATTCATTGGTTTCACAGTTTTCAGACAATGTGAAGCTAATACGCAGAATTCAGATGGATGAGGATCAGGTAGGTCTACACATGGATCTGGATAGGCTGCAAGCCTGGTCCAACAAGTTTAACCCCACTAAATACAAAGTCATGAAGTTTGGGAAAGGTAAAAGAAGACCGCAGATCGAGCACAGGCTAGGGGGCCAAACTTCACTCAACGAAAAGGATATTTGGGCGAGTATCATACTGAGCACATCTCCTTAGGCGCACATCATCCAAATAACTACTGTAGTATATGGACGCCTGGCAAACCAAAGGATAGCGTTTGGGCACCTGAGTAAGGAGTCATTCAAGACACTGTACACCGTGTACGTTAGGCCTATATTGGAGTATGCAGCACAGTATGGAACCCACACCTGGTCAAGCACATAAAAAAATTAGAGAAAGTGCAAAAATTTGCAACAAGTCTAGTCCCGGCGCTAAGGGGTATGTCTTACAAGGAGAGTTTAAGGAAAAATCAACCTGACGACACTGGAGGACAGGAGGGATAGGGAGGACATAATAACGACATATAAAATACTGAGAGGAATTGAAAATGTACATAGGGGCAGAAAGTTTCAGAGATTTGACACAGCAACAAGTGGTCCCAACTTTAAGTTGAATATTCACATGAGTCACAAGAATATTAAGAAGTATTTCTTCAGTTATAGTATTGTCAGGAAGTGGAAAAAATCTGTTGAGCGACTAGCTGAGGCAGGATCCATACAATGATTTAAGAAGAGGTACGATAAAACGTATGAAGCAGGGAGAGAATGGACCAAGGAGCAACCATCGAAGAGACGGAGGCTAGGAGCTGTGACTCGACCTCTTCAACCACAAATAGGTGAGCACAAACAGTTGTATGGGCCAGAAGCTATGAATCGACCCCTGCAACTACAATTAGGTAAGTATGCACACATTTACACACAGTATACTGCACCAGTTTGGAACCCACACTTAGCCAAGCACGTACGAATATTAGAGAATGTGCAATGGTTTGCAAGAAGACTAGTCCCGGAGTTAAGGGGGATGTCCTACAAGAAGTTAAGGGAAATCGACCTGACGACACTGAAGGACAGGAGAAATAGGGCGGATATGATAACGACATATAAAATACTGCGAGTAATTGACAAGGTGGACAGAAACAGGATTTTCCAGAGATGAAACAGAATTATGGGATAAAAACATAGTATTAATGTATCAATTGAGATATTGTGCATGGTGATGTTCTGCTGTTTGTTGTGAGAATAAAGGGCTGAGGAAAGTCTGGGTCATTCTCCATTATTGTGTTGTCAAGACTGGAAGAAACAACCCACCGCACTGCTGGGCAAGATGTCATTTACCAGGAGGTAGATTTATAATTATAAGTTTGATATTATAACAATAATATCCCAGATTTCCTACAGTTAATCAGAACACAGGGTTAAGGCCACCTGGGAGGAATATGAAGTATATGTTTTCAGATAGGACCATGTGTCTAGATGCTCATGTGGTGGAATGGCTGAGCCCTGCACTAGAAGGTCATGTATTGTTTGCTGTGAATTTAAAGGCTGGGCTAGACTACTTGTTATTTGTATATTCCGTAAATATTTATCCACTGAAATAGATGAACTTTTGAATGATATTGGTTTAAATAACCTACTATGTAAATGGAATGCATGATAAGTTTCAGAAGCTGAGATAGACTTCTCATCAATTTAAGAATTCTTCTAGTCTTAGTAAGTCATTAGTTAGCTATTCTAGACCAAAACATATAGAGAGAAGGACCTTAAAAACCAACGTAAAGGTAAAAACAATGTAACAGTTTTATTTAGGTGAACTTACACAGAGATATAATAATAAATTCTATGCTCATACCAGAATACCGACCTAGATATACATTTTATAGTCCAGTAACAAAAAAAGGTAATTTCACAACAGCTCATCTTGAACACACATACATATGAACAACTTGAATGCTTTCTTGTTTATTTACCAGAAGCCTGATGCTATTATCAAATACAGTACAACATACATCTGCATTTCAGCTCATACGCATCAGATTAAATCTAACAAGACTCTGGTATTGCGAAAATACTCAGCAGCAACCAGATGTAGCCATAAGCAAGTAACAAAGGTCAGTTAAAACTGTAGTACACATCACATTACGCACTCCTACTACAGAATGTACTCACAAACTATTTTATTTATCAAGGCTTTCTGGTTTCTAGGGCCTTAGCATAGCTACTCTTAAGCAGTACATTGACCTTACCTCCAACACTGCCTCATTTATATTATTCCAATTAATTGTACCGCCTGAGGGGCTAGTTTATTGTGCACCCTATGCTCATCCTGTGAGCGGTAGCGCAAAAAACAAGATCACACCGGGTCTTTGTAAGACTCCACTGAGCATTGTTATATCTCTAAGAAGGAGTATTAGTTATTTTGTATTTTACAAATTCTTAATATATCTGCTTTACACATAACAGCAAGGAATACAATTCCAGTTGTCAACCATCCTGAGACTAAAGAAATACTTTAAGGCTCATCTATGTCCACAACTTCCCGCTGTGTTCAGTTGATCATATTCTTCTTTATTAATTGTGTTCCATAGTGTAAAGTTTTCTCTTATTATAATCCTCAAAGTAAAGTCTTTATTATTATGTTCCTCAGATTAGAGTTGTTTACATTCCCCAGTTTTAATTAAAGAAGTCTTCTTCCTCTCACGATTTTGCATATCGTAACCATATCTCTCCCTTTGTCCTATCCTCTAATGTCGTTAGGTTCTTTTCCGTCAAATTTTCCTTACAGAAAGTCTGGGAATTTAGGAAAGGCATTTAAATGAGCTGAAGTTGGTAATTCGATTTTGCTTGCTCTATTTTGCACCACCTTGTAAAGAAAAAATAAATAAATTTTGCTTCAATAACTAATGAAAGAAACAGAAATTTACATGTAATTTTAAGCAGTTGAGGAGAAACAGTTTGCAAAAATATTATAATTTTGAGCTATGTTAAAATTCAAATCAAATCTAGACCTAAAAATAGAACAGAAATAACATGTTAGTAAAATAACAGTATTTTGAGGGTTTTAATCACGAAAATATTGCTGGAAATATACAAACAGGAAGTGAGGGAAACATTACCCAAGCTCGTTGTGGTTAACATACACTCAGGTGAATCAGGTTCAAGATATACTCGAGAGAGAAAAAGAAACAAAGAAACTTGAAGACTCTAAGAGCATACAAATTAGACAAGACCTTACAATGGTTAAAAGGGAAAAAATCTTAGTTTACTTATGCTACTAAATTGGTCTTAGGAACAATGACTTGAAGAGGAAAAGAAGCATTTTACAGTGTTACAGTGATACAGTGTTACAGGGCTGTACCTATCCTTCAGATGATTTCTTTTGGAAACAATATTACATTTTTTTAATGTTTTAATCTTTATTTTTACAAGTATATGTACAATGTATACAAGCCTAGCAGATATATTAATAATAATAATAATAATAATAATAATAATAATAATAATAATAATAATAATAATAATAATAATATATCTTTTTTTACCTCAAGTACATGTACAAGGTATACAGGCCTAGCTGACATCAATGACATACTACTATATAGAAAGCCCCTTGTTATGAAGAGCATTTCTGGCAAATTAAATCAATTTTATCATCAGGGCCCAGACCAGTCAACTTCCACTCAAGTATCTCTTTTACTGTATGTAGATGAATGGTTCAGAGAACCACAACAACATCTTGGTATCGTAATACAGGGAATACTTCGTTTGCCTAACCCTTGGGCACGACCTACTTCCACATTGGCCAAATGTGACACCTACGACTGCTGCACCTCTCCTGCCTACATAAGCCACCTCTTCGCACATATGTTGTATTCTATTCAAGATTGATGGACTGACAACATCGACTCAAGGTTGAGGGACTGATCCCCGTACGGGGATCAAATCACAGTGTGTGAGCTGAGCACACTAGCAATAACCACGGACCTCAGTGTGTGAGCTGAGTGCACTAGCAATAACCACGGACCTCAGTGAGAGTTGAGTGCACTAGCAATAACCACGGACCTCAGTGAGAGTTGAGTGCACTAGTAATAACCACGGACCTCAGTGAGAGTTGAGTGCACTAGCAATAACCACGGACCTCAGTGAGAGTTGAGTGCACTAGCAATAACCACGGACCTCAGTGAGAGTTGAGTGCACTAGTAATAACCACGGACCTCAGTGAGAGTTGAGTGCACTAGTAATAACCACGGACCTCAGTGAGAGTTGAGTGCACTAGCAATAACCACGGACCATTCGCTGCCCGACCTTGGTCGTGAGCAGGTGTGCTGGCAAGGGTCTCTGGTGGACAGTGGCCACAACCTTTAGTTTCAATATGGCGGCGACGTACCGGAGGCGGATAAACACTGTGTGTATTGAAGTGCTGGTGGGAGCTATCTACCCGTCCAATGCAGAAGTATTATTGCCTGCCATAATTCGGGACGCTTATGGAATACCCACGGAAGATTTATATGGAGTAGCACTAAATGGAGCCTCTAGGGTATTTGTGAAATTTGTGACAAGTGGAGCATATGAACGAGTGGTTGACGCTTACCAGGACAAGCGAATGGTCGTTCGTGAAGGCTTGGAGGTGAGGTTAAGGGACGTGTCGGCTACGTATGTTTGGATCAGAGTACGTAATTTGCCATTTGAAGCCGATGCTGTTGATGTGAAGAGGGTCTTTCAGGCATATGGAGTGATACATGCCGCTAACATCGGGAGGTGGACCCAGGGGCCTATGCTGGTATGCCGGAAGGGTCGGTCAGTCTCAAGATGACATTGAGGAGACCAATACCTTCGTATGTTCTCATGCCAGAATTCCGTACTCAAGTCTATGTTACGTACGTGGGGCAGGTGCGAACGTGTAGGCTATGTGGGCAACCGGGCATATGGCACTGGCGTGTGATCGACGGGGATACCAACCCAGCGACAACATGGTGCAACGACGCAGGGACAAGGGAGACGACATTGCAGGATGAGGCTGTACATCAACAGGAGCCAGCAGCGACGGGTGAGCTGATTAGTACTGGCAAGTGGAGTGACGTCGTGGAGGAAGAGGCGGAGGTGGTTGTATCACTGCCACCGGTGACGCAGCCGGATGAGGATCGTGGCTCCCTGGATCGTGAGGTGCAGAGGGAGGATGACGTATTGGTTGACTTATCTGGACCTCTTTTGGATGATTTACAGAAGATGCTAGATAGCCCGGAGCCGGTGGTAGACGACTATGTGCTGGGTACCTTACCGGAGATGGTGGCAACGCCAGGTGAAGTGCTGAATGGGCGTGTAAGTATGGAGGCAGGTGATGGTATGGATGATCAGGTGCAGGTGTGTGTGGTTGAGGCTGAGGTACATAGGGGCGTGTCGGATGTGAGTGGTGAGGAGGCAGGTGAGGTTATGGAGGTAGCGGAGGGATCCCGCAAGAGATCCAGTGGATCAGTGGAGGATGACGTGACGCCAGCTCAGAGAACCGGCAAGAAATTATGGGTGGATGTGGCTAAGGGCGGGAAAGGCGGGGTTAAGGGTAAAGTCACGGGCGGAGGGGGAGGGGGTAATGGTGGGGGAGGACTAGGGATGAAGCTAGGTGGGTCTAGATTGGTGAAGCATCATGGGAAGCCTCCAATGAAACCTTCAAGTGTCTCTGTATGAACGTTAATGGCCTTCGGGCAGAGGTTAAAAGGTTATGGGTGGAAGCAACTTTAAGGAGAGAAGGGATTGACGTATGCTTCTTACAGGAACACAATTTTAAGTGTGGTAGGAATTGTTGCTAAAGGGTTATAATTTATACACGGGGAGTACAGTGAATCTCAAGGGTGGGGTGTTGGTGGGAATTAGGAGACCAGCCCTTTTAGTATGAGGTCTTGGGAGGAGGTAGGGATGGGAGGATTGTGAGGGTTGATGGGGTATGGGGAGACATACCTGTTAGTTTTATTGGGGTTTATATGCCTGCTACCAATGTACGGAGTGTGAAGGAAGCTTTGTGCGCGATTTTTTAGTTTATGCTTTAAGGGCTTACCTGAGGTGGTAATAATAGCAGGTGATTGGAACTGTATTATTCGGAAGCGTGACGTAGAGCCTCGGGGCTCGGGTTGTGAACTAGCAGTTTTGAGGGATGTGTTGGGGGCGGTGGGAGTCAAGGATGTGGTTGTTGGAAGGGATGCTTTGGTGGAGCATACTTTTTTTAGGAGAGGATATGGGCACGACTAGATAGGGTTTATGTAGCGTCAGGTATAAGTGTAGGAGAAGTGCGTCTTCTAGATGTTGGGTTCTCTGATCACCGTGGTGTAGTGGCGGTGTTGAGCTGGGTTGGGGCTGTCAAGATATATCCGGGTCATTGGAAATTGAATGTTCGTTTGTTACAGAGGGATGGGGATAGGGATGCTTTTGCGGACTGGTGGGGAGGGTGTGGGGATGGGGCAGAGGGATGAGGGATGAGGTGAGGTGGTGGTCTTCACAGGCGAAGGAGGCGGTGAGGGATTATTATAGGAGGGCCGGAGTGGAGGAGGCAGGTTATAGGTATGGTCTGCAACGTTATTTAGAAAGTCAGCTAAGGTCTTGTTATGTAGGGGAGGGGGGGAGGGGGCATCAGGCAGAAATTAGTATGCTACGTGGGAGGTTAAGGGACATACAAAATGAGAGATTTCATGCGGTCCGGGTCAGGTGTCAATTGGATGAGGTTTTATGGGGAGATAGGCCCTCGGGCACTGTTTTGAAGAGGTTTAGGAAAAGGAGGAAGGGTATGATTATCTCGTCGTTGAAGGTTGAAGAAGACATGGAGGGTATCAGAAAGGGCAGGTGTTAAGAACAACTGATGGCATGTGTGGTATGCGGATGTTGGTTTCAGCAAAAGTTTAGAGAGTGGTTGGGAGTGAGGCAAGTCGAAGGATCATTTTGGAGGGATACAGGAACGTCTGGGGAGGAGGATAGGAAGGGGTTAGGAGGATGTATAACAGAGGCGGAAGTATGGCAGGCAGTGCAGGGATTAAGGTTGGGAAAGGCACCTGGGGTGGATGGTTTACCGGGAGATTTTTACGTGTTACATTGGGAGGTGTTAAAGGATGTTTTAGTGCAGATCTTTAATCAAATGAAGGATAGGGATATTTGGAGGAAGAGCAAAGGACAGGGGTGGTAGTGATGGTACCGAAGGGGAAGGACGGTGATAGGATGAAGGGCTATAGAGCTATAACGTTGTTATGCTCGGATTATAAGATCTTTGCGAAAATTCTGGCGAATCGAATAAAGAGGGTGTTGGAGAAGGTTTTAGATGATGGGCAACATAGTGTGCCGGGGCGAAGCATAAGGACTGGGCATAGAAGGATTAGGGAGTTTGTGGATAACAAGAGGAGGAGGGGTGCTAGGTTTAGATTGGGAGACTGCATATGATAGTGTAGATAGGGAATTTTTGTATGGGGTTTGTTAGGTTGGGGTTTGGGGAAGAAATCGTGGGGTGGGTTAGGACTTTATATGACCGGGCTTTGGCAAGGGTCCAGGTAAATGGGAAGCTGGGGTTCAGGTGAGTTATGAAAGGGGCTTGCGGCTGGGTTGTCCTCTGTCGCAAATCCTGTTTGGGTGTATGCTGGATCCTTTCTATAGACTGGTTAGGGATGGGGTTTGGTATGGGGAGGTGGGTAGGGGTTGTGAGTCGGGCATAGTGGGTTATGTCGATGATACAACCGTCCTGGTGGGTAGTAGTGAGGGCTTATTACAATGTGAATAGGATTGTGGGTATTTTTGGGGAAGCGACGGGTATGAGGGTGAATAGAGGTAAGTCAAGTTTGTTGGAAGTAGGTGCATGGGTGGGAGGGACGTTGGACAGTAGGAGCGGTTGGAAGTGCGTCGATAGGATTAAAATTTGCGGGTGATTTTCAGTCATGATAGGGAATTGGCAAGAGAATTGAATTGGTGGCGGTGGTGGACAGAGCTATAGATAGGTTGGGAGGCATTAGGTCTACAGAAGTAACACTGTTACAAAGGGCGGTGGTGGTAAATGTTTTAGTATATAGCAAAATATGGTTTGTTGTGCTGTTTATCCTCTCCGGGAGTGTGATGTAGAGAGGTTGCTTGGGAGGGTTTTTCGTTATTTTTGGGAGTCAGGGAGGCATTGGTTAGGTAGGGAGGTGGTGACTACGGGGTTTGGGGGTTTGGGGGGGTTGGGGTTGATAACGCTACGTAACAGGCTTCAAAGTATTTTTGTTAAGAAGAATATGTGGTAGGTGGGGGTCCAGGGGGCAGGAGGGGGGAATGGGGTCATGCAGGAGGTACGTAGGTGGTGGCGGGGTAGGGATCTGTTGAGATGTGAGGCTATGTTGGAGGTTCCTCCTTGTAGTTGGGGAGCCTGGGAGGGTTAAAGTAGGTGTGTTGATAGAGTGGGGGAAGGGGGGGGTGGTGCAGGGCAGGTATTTATCCTATGTATAATTGGAAGTTAACGGCTTGGATGAAGAAGTTGTGAATACCACCAAGAGTGCGTGAAACAGGTTATAGGTTTTTATTGGGTATTTTAGCGACGCGCGCACAGTTATTTAGAATGGGCATTATTAGGGATGGGTTGTGGGATCATGTGGGGTCCTGGACACGGCGTATCATTCTGTATTTCTGTGATAAGTTGGTGGGGGTCAGGGAGTGGTTTAGTGGGGTTTACGGAGGGTGGGAGCGGGGCTTGATGACCCTGAGGGCTTTGTGTTTGGACGTGGGGCTTTTTCTGAGGACGTGGGTAGGGCGGTAGTTTACTTGGTGGTTGAGTATATACATATTGTGTGGGTAATGGGAGGCTCCCGGAGCACAGCGTATCCGAGCGTTGGCAGCAGGTTTTATAGGTCTAAGTGTAGAAATCAGGTTATATATGCGGGGACATGGTGTAAAGCTTTCTCAGGGTTATAGGGACTTGACTATAGGTATTCTGTTGGGGGAGTGAGGGGGAGGGGGAGGTACCTCATTAAAGGGCTGGTCGGAAAAGGGGGTATGGTCAGGAGTGTCGGGACGGGGGTGACGGCGGGTGACATAGCTAGGGTTATTTCTTCCGGTGTCACCTGATAGGGCGTCAACACGGTCGTCCAGCAGACAGTGGTAGGAGGACAGGTGGACATATATTGTATTGTGGTGATGATGCAAGTTTTTGCAATCACATGTCTAAACAGGTCTTGACTTATGCGACTTAGGACGATCATTATGTTGTACCTTTGTTGGTCGCACGTAATTACTGGCTTAATGGTTATAGGTTGGAGTACTAGGAAGAAAGGTGTTTAGGGTAAGGTTGGGTGTTTTTGTACTCAAGAGCGTGTTTTGTGCCTATTTTGGCCTCAGCGTGAATTGGCGTGAATGTGCGTGTCTCAGTCCATTGGACGTCAGGTTACAGGTGTGCCATAACATGTTTAATTTGTTGTTTATATACGGTGTAGGGTAAAGCTTCACGGATCCTACATTGTTACGTTTAGTTTTCTATTTAGGTTGATGGTGAAAGCTGTGAACCGTATATTGTTTGTCTTAATTGTGATTAGTATCGTTAGCATTGAGATGTCCTTAAGGGTTATTAACATGGTTTGATGCCATAGTATTATAATAATAAAAACATGAATGATGTTATAATTGTTAGGTGATTGTACATATGCCACAAGTATTGTATTTGTTTTATTTATTATGCAGGCAGCTGTGTTCAGTGTTTATGTACATATTGTCCAATGTATTCATATTTCTGTAGGGTAAGTGTCCGCATCATGCACTTACATATTTAGGGGTTTCTTTTGTTTAGTTTGATGACAACCTTAGGTTATTTTAATACAGTAGTCTTAAGATAATTATATTGTTTTGAATTATGAAGTATTTGGTGTTGTATCGTTATGTTTCAATTTGTATTGTCACTGTTTTGATTAATAAAATATAAAAAAAAATAACCACGGACCTCAGTGAGAGTTGAGTGCACTAGCAATAACCACGGACCTCAGTGAGAGTTGAGTGCACTAGCAATAACCACGGACCTCAGTGCGAGTTGAGTGCACTAGCAAAACCACGGACCTCAGTGCGAGTTGAGTGCACTAGCAATAACCACGGACCTCAGTGCAGTTGAGTGCACTAGCAATAACCACGGACCTCAGTGAGAGTTGAGTGCACTAGCAATCGAGTTACGGGACTAAACCAAACCGAATATAGGTGGAGTAGATTCATAAAGACTTAAGGAACACAATAAACGAATAGAAATCTGATACAGTTTGTCTAAATTTTCAACTAAATCTTGTTAATGATGTTGAATTTACTAAAATTGCTCAATGAACAGATGATGTACAAAAAGAATTAACAATATTGGTAATAGAAACTTTAAAAGCAGAGTAAATAAAACCCAAAAACACTAATAATGTTGACTTAGATAAAAAAATCCAATATATGTATAGCGGAAGAAATCCAATGCACTGGGATAAAACCCACTAGTAATACTCGTTAGAAAAATCAGTTTGACATAGTCAATAACAAACTCTGTAAAAAAAAAAAGGGACTATTGATGAAAAGTGACCATGATAAGATAAAGTTATTTTAAATTATTTAATTTTAAAAGTCAAAATTTTTCTTTTTTAAAAAATTTTTTTTTTTCGTTAATATTTGACGCAGTATATTCTAGAACTAAATTAGAAAAATTAAGCTTAATCTAGACAACCCCACTTTGAAAAGATGATCTTTTTATAAGTAATATAATATGCTTTTAAAATTTCCCCAAAAAAATAAAGTTAAATATAAACAATAATGACTACATAGAAAAGACAGATACCAGAGGAGTTGGAAATGAACCCCGAACCAGCTGTTATTATCTACGTGTATAAACACGGAGAAAAAAGCAAAGGAAACCCCCCTGCGAAAAAAAAAAAAAAAAAAAAAAAAGAACAGATATGCTATAGCAAACCGAGAAAGACATGGAATTTACAAGACGGATCAACTTGATAAAAGAGGGAGCTACAGCTACCACTAAAAATTAACACGTTTTATCACAGATCTCTTGCTCCATTACCATTCTCAGAACTGTGAGTCCCAGTAATTTGATTCTGGTTACCACCAGTTCTGCAAAAGATATTCCAACCCCTGTTCTTCCAGTACCTATTATTGACTAATTGGTTTATGTCAACCGATCATTCTTATGCTTCGGAATCATCAGGAATGTTGATTTCAGATCGCCTCATTTGTTATACGTACATGAGGCCCCTGGTTTTAGGGTGGGTTTAGTGAGGAATTAATGGGTGATTGAGTAAGACAGCGAGTGTCGAAGGCAACATCTCATTCGTGTCATCCCACATTAAGCTCTACGAGTATTCTTTGTTCATTATAACTTATTAGGTCCGGGAGTATCTGGCAACCTCTCATTAGAGCATGATATATCTAGTTTAAACCTACTTTCACAGTGCGTGACCAGCTGGTTCAGAATGTATTGTCTTTGGTTTTCGATATTAGTAGCTAATTAATTCCATTAGGCAAATTTGGGGTTTTAACCTTTTTTTCAGTGATAGGACCCTCGTCTTTCTTTTCTGTGGCACCCTAGTCATTCTTCTAATGAACAACCCCAAGAGTATTTAGCCTTTTTAATAATAATAATAATAATAATAATAATAATAATAATAATAATAATAATAATAATAATAAAAAAAAACATACTAGCGCATAAAAACATATTGAAATATGAAATATACAAGGAGTTATGTAATAAAATATTATAGATCACAATAAAATAAACAGTATAAACAACTTGTCTTCTGTAACTTATTTTTTTGTAATAAATTTTAGTTAGTGTGACGGAGATCCTTTTGATATTATGTGGAATATTGACAGACATTCCTCATTTCTTCCTTAACCGATTGTAGCTTTTCACTCTTGTTAGTTTTATGTTTTGGGGAAACGTAATAACAATAAAAATAACTGTATATTCATTCAAGATTTTTTTAAAATTTGACCCATTTATGGATCCAATGGCAAACAGCTGAAAAAAAAAAAAAATAAAAAGGTTCTTGTTTAAAACCCAGGTTCCACTGGAACAATTTTATTTCCTAAAAAAGGTTAAAACGTTGCACAAATAAAAATTAATTAGGGAGTGTCCATACTTACTCACTTGCATTATAGAATACAACCACGTTAATTTTCCTTTAAAAATTTTATCTTTTTTTGATTTTTTTTTTTTTTCCAAAATTTTTTTAAAAAAGGGTTTTTTTGGGAAACAAATTATTAATTATTCATTATCTTAATCTTTTTCTTGCATAAAGGAACAAAAAAAAATTTATTTCTTTTCAGTTTCCCTCCTTCTTTAAAAAAAACTCGATACAACGATTTCTAAAAAATATCCCCACACGCTTTCAGTGTCTCATTTTAAAACCAAATTTCCCGTTGTCTTACTCCCCCCCCTCTTACCACATCATCCACCTCCTCCGCAACCTCAAACTCTTCCCATTAACTTATCTTTTTTTCTTTCCCATTCATGTAACCATCACTTCCCAAATTTATCAGCTCCGATAAATAACATTGATTACTCTCCATCTCTTAATAGGACCGTAGTACTTGAAAAAATTACGCTTCTTTGCCCAAAAAACAAATAC
>WNWK01007637.1:50000-92014 GCA_009830355.1 Cherax destructor | reverse complement strand
TCTCTCTAACCTTTTCCTTTGACCAGTTCGTTTCTTCACTGGCAATTTAATAATTTCATTTTTTGACTGAACACTAGGCATGAAAATGATTCATAACGGAATTTTCATGATTCGCACTATCACACATTTCAGTTTTCTGACCCATTTTTTTTTATTTTACTACATATGTAACATTTTATTTCGCTTGCTTCATTCTCTGATATTTATCAGTCTATTATGCTCTTTTATCCGTTATGTATATTGCTTCTTATTGTGAAAAGATACAAATTTTCACATCTTTTCTGAACTGTTCTCAAATAACCCCAACGTGAGGAAAGTATCAAGGACGTTTCACTTCATCGTGGACCATTATGGTCCAGGATGTATTGAAGTCTTATCTCGGTAAAACATTAAGTCAACTTCCAAGTTTCATTCTCCAAGGACTTTTTTCCCTTATTACCCTTCATGAAAGGTACCTTGATGCTCATGGAGGACTCTTGCCCGAAATGTGTGCTACCTGCAGGTCTTTAGATTATTACTATTGTATATATATTATATATATATATATATATATATATATATGTCCTCGGAAGAGATGCCATTGACACAATTCTCAGGAAGAAACTGGAAGAATTGAGGAGAATGGAACAACGAATAGGCAATCTTGACACCCATGATGCCTTGTCCTCCTCACAAAATGCTTGAGTCTGCCCAGGTTGACATATTTCCTAAGATGTGCTCCTTCATATGATAATCCTATACTGCACGAATATGACAGTATCCTGAGGCAGATCTTTACTAAAGTACTTAACCTTACTCTAGAAGATGGGCAGTGGGACCAAGCTACACTCCCAGTCAGACTAGGAGGCATTGGTGTCCGCAAGTCATCTCAGATTGCTCTACCTGCTTTCCTGTCTTCATGCATTGCATCCAGAGGGCTTGTAGCAGCAATTCTCCCTGAACATCTTAGGGACACGATTGGAATCCATGACCAAAAGTTCGTTGATGGAGCCAGGATCTGGGATAACCTAACAGGCTCTGAAACCAGGCCTGCTCCCCCAACAACTACAAACAGTCCACTGGGATGGCCCAATAGTAGATAATATAGCCTCAGCAATGCTTCAGAGTGTGCAGGGAAGGATAGAGCCCGCCTACTTGCAGTGAGGCTCCTCATGCAGGGACTTTCTTTGGCTGTTCCCAACTCCAGCCTTGGCACACGCCTCGACCCACAGACCATCCGCATTAGTGTTGCCCTTCGACTTGCCGCCCCTATTCTCGCCGAACACAGGTGTATTTGTGGCAGTGAAGCAGCAGACCGATTCGGGTACCATGGTCTTGTGTGTCGTAAATCCGAGGGAAAGATTGCAAGACATGAAGAGGTTAATAACATTATCAAGAGGAGCCTCACAACAGCCGGATGCCCAGCAGTAAGGGAACCACCCCAACTATGCAGATCTGATGGCAACCAAAAGCGTCCAGATGGTATCACCCTTCAAGCCTGGACAGACGGCAAGCAGGTGGTGTGGGACTACACATGTGCATCTACCTTGGCTGATACCTATCTCCAGTACACCAGGGAGGAAGGAGGGGCTGCTGCCACCTTCAGGGAGTCCCAGAAGTCGAGAAAATATGGAGAACTTGCCCATCATT
Organism: Cherax destructor; assembly: GCA_009830355.1. NCBI lineage: Eukaryota > Metazoa > Arthropoda > Malacostraca > Decapoda > Parastacidae > Cherax > Cherax destructor. Next base: position 90,385 of record WNWK01007637.1, on the reverse strand, counting down.
ATATGTTTGTTCCCATAGGCTCAGAGACCCTTGGCTCATGGGGAAAGAGTGCATCTAAGTTCCTCAAGGAGCTGGGCAAAAGACTCAACAGGGTAACTAGGGATCCCAGGGCAGCTAGTTTTCTGTTCCAGCGACTCAGCGCTGCTGTTCAGAGGGGTAATGCATGCTGTATTCTGGGCACGCGCACCAGCTCGGAAGAGCTGGATGAGATTTTCGCATTATAATCAGTGACAAAGATGTAACAATATGTACTAGACATGTATCTCTCACCTCGTGTACTATATATATATATATATATATATATATATATATATATATATATATATATATATATATATATATATATATATATATATATATACCACGAACGAGTGGTATTGAATCAGTAACAACACTGTGACTAGCCGAGGATTCGAACCCATGTAGTTTTGGCCCTGCCTCGTGGTGAGCGAAAATCACATGACGCCTTAACCCACTGAACCACACAATCCTACAAGAATCAAGCACCCAGCCACGCTAGGTGTGTTACTCTTGGTCCGAGGACATACGGTGGTGTGGGTGCCTTTAAGCTAATTTCATTCATATCCCCATTTGGTGTACTAGCCTCCACAAGCACTATATATATTATTGTGACCACGAACGAGTGTATATATATATATATATATTCTTCTCTTTGGAAATTATTTTTATCTTCTTATTCCCCAGGCGCTGTATGACCTTCATAGGGTTTAGCGCTTCGTAGTGAGTCTACTAATATCCCCTTATTAAACCTTCTTGGTGAATCACTCTCATTGTAAATTTTAAAGGACATACTATTAGAAAATTCCGAGCTTTTCCCTTTTTCCAACTTACAATTATATTTAGCAGCATTGTTATTATTAAAGGGTACATATAAGCAGCATGAAATATTGATCTTTTTTCGTTGCCATGGTGACGTTTTCAGTATGGGGTTGAGAGTCGCCTGGGACAATGTAATTGTATAGAACTACGCGGCTCTTTTCTTAATCACTGATGCTGTCCTTACAGCGCTCCGTGTACGATCCTTAACTAGTGTATATGACACAGCTTGTTAGAAAGCAGACTTAATGCAACAATATTTCACCTGTGAAAAGTTACAGGTTGTTGGGAAGGTTGCTATTATACAATTATGTAATATTAGCGTGTGTTCCACTTGTAATTGCAAAATTTGTTTAAGTAGAACGTATGCTCATTCTGGACAGACTGGCAATAGGTATTTAATCAAATAATGGAAAAATATGTGATCTATGCATATTTTGAGTCTTTAGCGTCTCTAGCTGAATATTTATATTTCCAAAGTGCTACGATATCTGTCTGTAAGCAATATTGTCTGCTGTATGTGAATAACAATGCCTGTCTGTGAGTAACAATGTCTGTTGTCTTTGTAACAATGCCTGTCTGTGAGTGACAGTGTCTATCTATGAGCAGCAGTGTCTATCTCTGAGTAACGGTATCTGTCTCCTAATAACAGTGAGTAATAGTAACCATAACGGAGCAACACTCTCTGCCAGTAACACTGCGAATAACACTGCTATTAACACTGCCAGTAACACTGCGAATAACACTGCTATTAACACTGCCAGTAACACTGCGAATAGCACTGCTATTAACACTGCCAGTAACACTGCGAATAACACTGCTATTAACACTGCCAGTAATACTGCGAGCAACACTCTGCCAGTAACACTGCTATTAACACTGCCAGTAACACTGCGAGCAACACTCTGCCAGTAACACTGCGAGCAACACTGCCAGTAACACTGCGAGCAACACTGCCAGTAACACTGCGAGCAACACTCTGCCATTAACACTGCGAGTAACACTGCTATTAACACTCCCAGTAACACTGCGAGCAACACTCTGCCAGTAACACTGCGAGCAACACTCTGCCATTAACACTGCTATTAACACTGCCAGTAACACTGCGAGCAACACTCTGCCATTAACACTGCGAGTAACACTGCTATTAACACTGCCAGTAACACTGCGAGCAACACTCTGCCAGTAACACTGCGAGCAACACTCTGCCAGTAACACTGCGAATAACACTGCTATTAACACTGCCAGTAACACTGCGAGCAACACTCTGCCAGTAACATTGCTAGTAACACTGCCAGTAACACTGCGAGCAACACTCTGCCAGTAACACTGCGAGCAACACTGCCAGTAACACTGCGAGCAACACTGCCAGTAACACTGCGAGCAACACTCTGCCAGTAACACTGCGAGCAACACTGCCAGTAACACTGCGAGCAACACTGCCAGTAACACTGCGAGCAACACTGCCATTAACACTGCGAGTAACACTGCTATTAACACTGCCAGTAACACTGCGAGCAACACTGCCAGTAACACTGCGAGCAACACTCTGCCAGTAACACTGCGAGCAACACTGCCAGTAACACTGAGAGCAACACTGCCAGTAACACTGCGAGCAACACTCTGCCAGTAACAGTGCGAGCAACACTGCCAGTAACACTGCTATTAACACTGCCAGTAACACTGCGAGCAACACTCTGCCATTAACACTGCGAGTAACACTGTTATTAACACTGCCAGTAACACTGCGAGCAACACTCTGCCATTAACACTGCCAGTAACACTGCGAGCAACACTCTGCCAGTAACACTGCTATTAACACTGCCAGTAACACTGCGAACAACACTCTGCCAGTAACACTGCGAGCAACACTGCCAGTAACACTGCGAGCAACACTCTGCCAGTAACACTGCGAGCAACACTCTGCCAGTAACACTGCGAGCAACACTGCCAGTAACACTGCGAGCAACACTGCCAATAACACTGCGAGCAACACTGCCAGTAACACTGCGAGCAACACTGCCAGTAACACTGCGAGCAACACTGCCATTAACACTGCGAGCAACACTGCCAGTAACACTGCGAGCAACACTGCCAGTAACACTGCGAGTAACACTGCTATTAACACTGCCAGTAACACTGCGAGCAACACTGCCAGTAACACTGCGAGCAACACTCTGCCAGTAACACTGCGAGCAACACTCTCTGCCAGTAACACTGCGAGCAACACTTTGCCAGTAACACTGCGAGCAACACTCTCTGCCAGTAACACTGCGAGCAACACTCTCTGCCAGTAACACTGCGAGCAACACTGCCAGTAACACTGCGAGCAACACTCTCTGCCAGTAACACTGAGAGCAACACTCTCCTTCCAGTAACATTGCGAGCAACACTCTGCCAGTAACACTGCGAGCTACACTCTCTGCCAGTAACACTGCCAGCAACACTGCCAGTAACACTGCGAGCAACACTGCCAGTAACACTGCGAGCAACACTGCCAGTAACACTGCGAGCAACACTGCCAGTAACACTGCGAGCAACACTCTGCCAGTAACACTGCCAGTAACACTGCGAGCAACACTCTGCCAGTAACACTGCGAGCAACACTCTGCCAGTAACACTGCGAGCAACACTCTGCCATTAACACTGCGAGCAACACTGCCATTAACACTGCGAGTAACACTGCTATTAACACTGCGAGTAACACTACGAGCAACACTGCCAGTAACACTGCGAGTAACACTGCTATTAACACTGCGAGTAACACTGCTATTAACACTGCGAGTAACACTACGAGCAACACTCTGCCATTAACACTACGAGTAACACTCTGCCATTAACACTGCGAGTAACACTGCGAGTAACACTGCTATTAACACTGCCAGTAACACTGCGAGCAGCACTCTGCCAGTAACACTGCGAATAACACTCTGCCACTAACACTGCGAGCAACATTCTGCCAGTAACACTGTGAATAACACTCTGCCAGTAACACTACGAGCAACACTACCAGTAACACTGCGAATAACACTTCCAGTAATACTGCGAGCAACAGTCTCTGCCATTAACACTGCGAGCAACACTCTGCCAGTAACACTGCGAGCAACAGTGTCATTAACACTGCGAGCAACACTCTCTGCCAGTAACACTGCGAGCAACACTCTCTGCCAGTAACATTGCAAATAACGCTCTCTGCCAGTAACATTGTAACAGTCTCTGCCAGTAACACTGCCAATAATATTGTGAGTAACACTGTATGTCAGTAACACTGTGAGTAACACTCTGCCAGTAACACTATCTGAATACCACTGCGAGTAACACTTCCAGTAACACTATCTGTGAGTAACAATGCGAGTAGCACTATGTGAACAATAATGACTGTAGCACCGTCTGTCTGTTAGCAACAGTCTTAGAGCAAAAATGACTCTGTAACTGTCTATCTGTGAGCAATAATTATTATCTGAGTAATACTGTCCATCTATGTGCAACAGTGTTTGAGTAATAATGACTGTAGCACTGGGCAACAGATTTCTGGGTTTTGTACTTATATATTTTATGGTTGAAACAGGAAAAAATATCGATTTCATAATTCGTTAGCAAGACTCCACTTGAATGCCTTCAATAATTATGCTTTGAAAATTATAAAAAAAAATGAATATAATATGTAAATAAAGTAAAAAGTTTGATTAATATTTAATATATTTAAGACAATCCCTGTAAATCAAGACACCAAGAATTAAATATAATTAATCTAATGGAGAGGAGAAGACGTGATATATGAAGTAAGGAAGAGAATTCGTGATATAAGAAGTAATGAAGAGAAGATGTGATACAAGAAGTAATGAAGAGACGATGTGATATAAGTAATGAAGAGGAGAATACGGGATATAAGATGTAATGAAGAGAAGACGTGATATAAGTAATGAAAAGGAGAAGACGTGATATAAAAAGTAATGAAGAAGAGTAGACGTGATATAAGAAGTAATGAAGATAAGAGGTGATATAAGAAGTAATGAAGAAGAGAAGACCTGATATAAGAAGTAATGAAGAGGAGACGTGATATAAAAAGTAATGAAGAGAAAACGTGATATAAATGTAATGAATAAGAGAAGACGTGATATAAGAAGTAATGAAGAAGAGAAAACGTGATATAAGAAGTAATGAAGAGGAGAAGACGTGATATAAGCTGTATGACCCTTATGGGTTTAGCTCTTGGTTATGATTATAATAATAATAATGAAGTGGAGAAGACTTATATCAACGGGATAATGAACACCAGTCAGTGGGAACCGAGAAACAAACTTATTTATCATTTTTTAATTATATTTTTATATTGTTTATGGCTGTTAGTGCTGAGTGACCTACGATGTCAAATATCACTACTACTACCGCCCCCGCGGCCCGGTCCCAGGCCGGGCCTCCAAGTGTCGTACAGTAGTGGTATGTTTAGTGGTAGTAAGATTAGTTGTTACATTCCTTTCTGCTGTTGAGTTTCCGCATATGTTTTACAGTATATTATAGCGCTGTTTTAACTTACATTTTATTTATGTTAGTGGAGAGTAAGGAGAGAGCCTTCTGCATATCTTATGCTTCTCTGGCCAGAGAGAGACTGCACGACCACAGACAGTAATATACTTTCTTCCCTAGAGTGGAACCTTGGTATATACCAAGTATTTGTTCTTGTTATTGTCATTCCTTTGATTTCCTCACTATTGACTCTTACCTTTGCTGCTCGTTTCACCTTCCTCACGTCCACTTTTCCCCTCAATGCCACGCTCCCTCATTCATACTCTGTCGCACTCCTTTTCAGCCACTCCCACTCCCACTTTCCCCTCACCCCACTCTCTTCTACTCAACATCGCTCCCATACACTCACTCCCACTGCTCCCTCGCAATAAACTCCCTGACGCTCTCGCCGTCTTAACCAAGTCATGACGAGTAGGAGTGTGTATCAAACATAATCTTAACAGAGAGGTCGTGTAGCCATAATGGGGAGGATTTACCCCAGGTATCCGATTGCTGCCGAGAGCCTCTTGATGACAAAACCTTCCCGAACCCCAGAGAGAGATAGATAGATAGAGAGAGAGAGAGAGAGAGAGAGAGAGAGAGAGAGAGATGAAAACCGAAATCAAGACTGAAAACTCATAACTTATAAATTATTTTGAGTCATGGAGCGTGGTGTCACTTGTTCCGGCAATGCGTCCCGCTGATTTGTGAGCTAAAAAGAAATAAGTTACAAAAGTGTGTGTGTGTGCGCGCGGGAGTTAACTCGTGAATATAATTTGAATACATTAATCACATATATGTAACAAATATGTATAACAACAAATATTATGCTAGATACCCTTCAAGAAGGTTGATTTGATGCTGGCAGAAGGCTCTAGATGTAATTAACTGAAGTTACAATGCCTTTCCGCAAATCAAACCTGATTAAATCTTATTCAGCAGGCATCGTATGTTCCCTACGGGTTTATATCTTTCTCGTGAATATCATCATTATCAAATTCGAGAATTTTTTTTATTAAGTATATATTAGATTAAGTCATTCATGTAAATTTTCGTAAAATATATACATTAGTGGTATTTGCAGGTGTAAACTATTAACACTTACCTAGAGAGAGAGAGACAGGCACCACAACAGTATACACACCTGGAAGATAACAAGGTCGAGGCTCATCATCAATCATTGTCGTAAGCTAATCACAAGTTGGTAATGGATTTAAACTAAGAGAAGGTATCGGATTTAGATCAAATGATTGCTGCTAGTGGTTATTCACTGGGGCGGGACTTGGGGAAGTAGGAGTAGTGCAGGGAAGAAGAGGAGTAGGAAGAAGTAGCGGAGGACGAAGAAAAAGAGAAGGAAAATGTAAATAGTGGTAGAAAGGAAAGGAGAGGGAGGGAATAATGACAGGAGAGACTACTTCATTCTTCTCACTTCTCTCTCTCTCTAAAAAAAAAAATAATGTTATACTATTTTTAAGGTATTGTGTTTCACTGCTTACTCTTCTGTTTTAAACTCTGTGTATTCAGTAACAAGAACATTCGGGCGCTGCGTAGGAATACTTCGTTTCTAGTAAGATAACCTTTAAATGTTAAGTTGATAAAAACCTTTGTTTAATAGTTTTGATGATTTCTAACCTCTCTCCTGCACCCACCGTGTCAGGAGGCGGTTGTAGGGACTCATAACCCTGCACCCACCTTGTCAGGAGGCGGTTGTAGAGACAATTAACCCTGCACCCACCTTATCAGGAGGCGGTTGTAGGGACTCATAACCCTGCACCCACCTTGTCAGGAGGCGAACAGGGGACACACACACACACACACACACACACACACACACACACACACACACAAACACATACACACACCTTGTTAGTTACTAGGTGTGGAGAACTCATACCCCTTCACCAACACTGTCAGTTATAGAAACATCAAGAAACCCACCAATATTTGCAAAGGAAAAGAGGAAGATAAGATAACCTTTGAAAAATGTAAATAATGGTTTCTCCCTTACTAATGTCTCTCTCTCTCTCTGTCGGTCTGTATTTATATTCCTTGTGCTGTAGATTAGAGCCTATTACTGTGAACGAATTAGTTACATGGCCTAAACTGAGATGAAATAAAAGAATTGTGTTTGTTTATTTTGTGATTGTCTCTATTGTGACAGTAAATTAGCCACGACAGTAGCAGATTGGTAGAATTGCTTAAAATTGTATGATAGCAGCTCATTAATGATGTTAGCAAATGTTTATGGACAGTAGTGAAGAAAAGAAGCTTCAGTACATATTTTTCTTGGGGCAACGTTTGGGTCCACGTAGAGATTAATGAAATCATTATGTTTATGCACCTTTTAGAGAAAGCGAGACATTGTCCTAATAAAGGGTAATTGTCCAACTTGTGCCTTTTCTTTTTTATGTTAAAATCGTTTCCTAACCAAACTGTTCGTAGTTCGTGAATCATATAACTAAACTTAACTTATCCTTGTACACTACTTTATTATATGTATACTTACCTTTGTACGTACATAGCAGCCAACCCACATATCAACTCATTTACATAGCATCACACCTACATAGCAGACCACCTACATAGTAACCCCACATATATAGCAGCCAACTAACATAACCCCGCCTTGAGAATCCTCAGTAATGAGATCATCCAACATGCCACATAGTGCATGCGACTCGATGCGAATTTTTATAGAGATATCATCTTACCCTACAGAGTAAAGGAGTCTCTGTGAACACACACACATCTCACAACTATTATATATATATATATATATATATATATATATATATATATATATATATAGGTTATTATAGATTTGGCCGGACTTGAGTCCTGGAAATGGGAAGTACAATGCCTGCACTTTAAAGGAGGGGTCTGGGATAGTGACAGTTTGGAGGGACTATTCTAAGCTGTCGTATCTGAGCGCCTCTGCAAAGACAGTGGTTATGTATGAGTGAGGTGAAAGTGTTGAATGATGATGAAAGTATTTTCTTTTTGGGGATTTTCTTTCTTTTTGGGTCACCCTGCCTCGGTGGGAGACGGCCGACTTGTTTATATGTATATATATAATGTCGTGCCGAATAGGTAAAATTGGTCAATTAGCAAGAACTCATTTAAAATTAACTCCTTTCTAAAAATTTTCTTATACGTTTAAAGACATTTTCTTTATTTATGGTAATGTAAAAATTAATAATTTTGTACCAAAAGAACCTTAGAAAACTTACCTAACCTTGTTATAACAAGGTTATAACAATTTAATTTAGCCTAATCCAACCCGTGCCAGATAGGCCAAACTGGACCATTCTGCTTATTAGGCACCATATTATATATATATATATATATATATATATATATATGTCGTGCCGATTAGGTAAAACTTGCTATTTTGGCTTAAATAGCAACGCTCACCTTGCCATATAAGACAAGTGAAAATTTGTGTATGCAATAATTTCGCCAAAATCATTCTGAACATAACGAAAAAAATATATTTCATTGTGTGTGTTTATTATTAAATTAATGTTAACGTATCTAAAATATATTTAGTTGGGTTAGGCTAAATTAAATTGCGCTTGTTGTAATAAGGTTAGGTAGGTTTTCAAAGTTTCTCTTGGTACAAAATTATAAATTCTTACATTAACATAAATAAAAAAAATATATCTTTAAACGTATAAGAGAAAATTTTAGAAAGGACTTAATCTCATCTAAAATTAAGTACTTTCTAAAATTTTCTCTTATACGTTTAAAGATATATTTTTTTCATTTATGTTATGTCGATGAGTCTGGAACCCAGTTCTTTAAGGAAACGTGTTGCATTTTTTCCCCACGCTCCCAAGGTCTCTGATCCCACTGGGACAAATTGATACTGTTGGCTTATGTCCCTGTACTTGCCGTTCTTGTACCTCTTTCTATGGTCAGCAGCTTCTTCCTGTCGCCCGACACTGTGATGGATGTAGGTGTCTGCCAGTGTCGACACACAGGTATAATCCCATGCTAAGAGCTTGCCATTCTTCCAAGGAAATATATATATATATATATATATATATATATATATATATATATATTTATATATATATATATATATATATATATATATATATATATATATATATATATATATATATATATATATATATATATATATATATATATATATATAGATATCCCTCGCTTGGACTTCCATATTTGTTATAACCCTTGCAATTCAAATTCCCACCTCGGCTAGCCCTCCTAAAAGCTATTTCTTTCAGCTACACAAAGCTTGGCTCTTCCTCTTCCTTTGGGACTGTGAGTCAAGGCCATTTTACCTGGGCTAGAACACAAGTCTTTTGAATTCGGCGCTCTTTACTCACCATTGTTCCTCTGCCAATGGGCGAGTGAGTTACGACCTTTCTTACAAAATCGGGCCCAGGCAGATTCTTGAAGTATTGAGGCATTATTAATTAATGTCCATCATGAATATTTGATGGGCTCTTAGCGTAATGTTGTGGCAAGATAAGAGGCTTCACCACAACCTTCAGGATTTTCTTGGGCTTCTCTCTCTCTCTCTCTCTCTCTCTCTCTCTCTCTCTCTCTCTCTCTCTCTCTCTCTCTCTCTCTCTCTCTCTCTCTCTCTCTCTCTCTCTCTCTCTCAAACATCAGAAACTGTATTGCTTCTATAATGCACTTGTTTGACTACTTCTTGAATTTGCAGTTCAGATTTCGTCTACAAATTAGGTAAAAGACGAAAACTGACCAGAGATTGTACAGAGAAGGGCAACTAAGCTCGTACAAACACTAGGAAACTGATCGTATAAGCAAATAACTCAGTATTTATCCTCTTCTTCCTCTCATTCAAACTTTTAAGATATAGAATGGTTTTAAGAACATAAAAATGGAGGAACACTGCAGAAGGCCTACTGCCTCATACAAGGCAAGTACTTATCAAAACCCCGCCTATTCAAAGCTACCCAAAAAATTTACTCCCGTACCCACGACACCAATCACACCCAGCCCTCCCAGGGTCCTAACCTCCATAATTACCTTACTCGGAAGACTGTTCCACGCATCTACAACTCTGTTTGAAAACCATTACTTACCTATGTCCTTTCTAAATCTAAATTTATCCAATTTAAATCTGTCATTTCTGGTTCTTATCTGATTTGATATTCTCAGTATTTTATTAATATCGCCTTTGTTTATGCCCATCATCCACTTGTACACTTCGATGATATCTCCTCTCATTGTACGTCTCTCAAGAGAGTGAAGATTCGAAGCTCAAAGTCTTATCTTCATACGGGAGATTCCTTGTATAGTAAATAATTTTAGTCATCCTTCTCTGTATGTTCTCCGTTGAATTTATATCCATCCTATAGTAAGGAGACCAAAACTGAGCGGCATAATCTAAGTGAGGCCTCACTAGTGATGTTAGGTAAATGGACACAAATGCAACTAATATGACATTTTATTGTGGCTACGTTTCGCTCTCCAGGAGCTTTATCAAGCTTGATAAAGCTCCTGGAGAGCGAAACGTTGCCACAATAAAATTTTACATTAGCTGCATCTACAGATTATTTCGAGGTTTTCTTTATTTGACAAGACTAGGTCAAGCAAGTTATTACCTCTGGTGGGTTCTGTTACACACTGTTTCAGAAAGCAGTCTTGCACTACTTCCAGGAAGTCACTGGACTCCAGATTACCGGTCAAAGAAGTCCAGTCAATTTGACTGAAGTTAAATTCCCCCACTATTACTATGTTACTGTGTCTAGAAGCTCTAACAATTTCGTCACATAGAAATCTCCCTCTTTCATTATCTAAGCCTGGAGGTCGGTATATTACATGTAAAATTAGTTTTTCTTGACTTTCTAGAAATTCTACCCAAACATATTCTGTTACTAATCCATCTATTTTTATACCTGTTTTAATACAACAATTTATAATCTCGTACATATAATGCTACTCCATCCCTTTCCCATTATATATCTATACACATGAAACAACGTAAACCCTTGAATATGGCACTCGGCAATCATATCCCGACTCTTTAAATTATACATGTTTCAGTTGCTGCAATAACATCAAAGTTTCCCGTACATGCTACCAAACGTAATTCATTAATTTTATTTCTTGCGTTTCGACTGTTAGTATAAAATACGTTAATACGTTTTTTGTTATTCACCTTTTTCCTATTCAGCTTTGCTTTCATACAATTTCTGTTATTATTACCCAGTGTTACTCAGTGACTGGTATTTTTAAGATTAATATTATCAAGGCCTGTATAAGTATTTCCACACTCATTATTTACCATTCTGGACAGCCATTCATTTCCAATACTACTACTTGGCAAAATGTCACATATAACAGGTCTCCCCCTCCCCCTTCTTCCTAATAATGTCTACTGCTGTCTTATACCTTCTAAATCCTCACTTCTACTCTTACATCATTGCCTCCAGCACTGAGGCAGATAATAGAATTGATCCCACTACCATTCATGATGTTGTCAAGCCGGCTAACGATAGCCTACATCCCAGCCCCAGGAAAGCAAACCCTCTGTCTCCTACTCCTATCCTTCAAGCAGAAGGCCTTGTCCATGTACCTAATCTGACTGTCCCCAACAAGCACAATGTTCTTACCTTCCTTGGTGTTGTTTGTCGTGACGTTCCCAGTAGTCGCCTCACATTCGTCGGGTAGCAAGGAGAATGGGTTCGAAGTTTCCACAGCAGTCTCCTGGATCTTAGTTATTTCTACCTCTCCATCCATCCTCTTGATCCTTAGCTTCGTTCCATGCTTTCCAGCCACTGTCCAGGTTCCTTTCTTGGCTTGAGGATTCACATCAGGAGGATTACTACGGATCCTCTTGTTTTCCTCAGCCAATCGCTGTATCTCGAGCCTAGCCACCCTCAGCTCCTCCTTAAGCTGCTGGTAGAGTTGCTCAATAGAGCAAGGAACACGTCACCACTGAGCAAGGAACACGTCACCACTGAGCAAGGAACACGTCACCACTGGGCAAGGAACACGTCACCACTGGGCAAGGAACACGTCACCACTGATACACTCTAATACGAAGGGCCTTTTGAAGTGGAAAATGAGTTAACTCAAAATAATTTAATGAAACTTCGAGGCCAGAGGTGCTACACGAACATAAGAACAATCATAACATGAGAATGGAGAAGCACTGCGGCAGGCTTACTGACCCATACAAAGCAGGACCTTCTCAAAACCAACCATCCCCACCAACCCACTTGTCCAACCTTTTCCCAAAGCTACCCAATCATTTGCTTTAATACCTCAGGTTATAATAAAGTATTTTTGAGGCATTGAAACAGATTACCTGCTGGAGTAGTTAGTGCAAAAGCAATACAGTCATTTAAGAACCAGCTGGACAGGCTCTTGCAAGCATTGGATTCAACCAGAAACTATACTGAACTAGCATCGGGGATTCCTGATGCTAGTTCTGCAACTACGTCAGGATGAACAGTTAATAATAACCATCCAAGTTACTAATAGCAGTGGTAGAAGTAGCGTTGGTGGTTATGGTAACCATAGCAGTGTCGCGCGTCTGCCTGCACCACAGTATCCTGAATTAGAATTAGTTGTTACTAGGATAAGAACCACTGGGAAACCGTGGAATAACACGAGTATTTGCAGTAAAAGCAATACTAAAAGTAATCGTTTCTTTCTTTCTGTCACTGTCTGTCTCTGTCTCTGTCTGTCTCTGTCTCTGTCTCTGTCTCTCTCTGTCTCTGTCTGTCTCTGTCTCTGTCTGTCTCTGTCTCTGTCTGTCTCTGTCTCTCGCTGTCTCTCGCTCTTTGTCTCGCTGTCTCTCTCTCGCTCTCTCTTGCTGTCTCTCGCTCTCTCTCGCTCTCTCTCGCTCTCTCCTCCCCCCCCCTCTCTCTCTCTCTCTCTCTCTCTCTCTCTCTCTCTCTCCGTCTCACATACTGTAAGATTTTACACTTACAGGTATTTCATATATTTCAGATGTTATTTTACTTCAGCTCATTTAAAAAACCTAATCCAATCATATTATATTAAAAAGTTAACGCATAAGTGTGTAGTGTATATAATATTAAGCAGATCAGGCTTTCTCTCTTCAATTTTGTGCTCTTTATTAGGTTATTTTCCAAGCGGAAAGAATAATAACGTAAAATGTTGCTTGGATAGTTGAGGCTTTAACAATTTTATTGTTGCATTACTTCAATAAAATAATAATTATTGCCATTATATTACTCACGCACGCGCTCGAACACACACACACACACACACACACACACACACACACACACACAAGAGATTAGTGCAGAAGCTGGAGGACCAGGCAGGGGTAACAGGGAAGGCACTACAATGGATCAGGGAATACCTGTCAGGAAGACAGCAGGGAGTCATGGTACGGGGCGAGGTGTCAGAGTGGGCGCCCGTGACGAGTGGGGTTCCACAGGGGTCAGTCCTAGGACCGGTGCTGTTTCTGGTATTTGTGAACGACATGACAGAAGGAATAGACTCCGAAGTGTCCCTGTTTGCAGATGATGTGAAGTTGATGAGAAGAATTCAATCGGACAAGGACCAGGCAGAATTACAAAGGGATCTGGACAGGCTGCAAGCCTGGTCCAGCAATTGGCTCCTGGAGTTCAACCCCACCAAGTGCAAAGTCATGAAGATTGGGGAAGGACAAAGAAGACCACAGACGGAGTACAGTCTAGGGTGCCAGAGACTACAAACCTCAATCAAGAAAAAAGATCTTGGGGTGAGTATAACACCAGGCACATCTCCTGAGGCGCACATCAACCAAATACCTGCTGCAGCTTATGGGCGCCTAGCAAACCTAAGAACAGCATTCCGACATCTTAATAAAGAATCGTTCAGGACCCTGTACACTGTGTACGTTAGGCCCATACTGGAGTATGCAACACCAGTTTGGAACCCACACCTAGCCAAGCACGTAAAGAAGCTAGAGAAAGTGCAAAGGTTTGCAACAAGACTAGTCCCAGAGCTAAGGGGTATGTCCTACGAGGAGAGGTTAAGGGAAATCGACCTGACGACACTGGAGGACAGGAGAGATAGGGGGACATGATAACGACATATAAGATACTGAGAGGAATTGACAAGGTGGACAAAGACAGAATGTTCCAGAGATGGGACACAGCAACAAGGGGACACAGTTGGAAGTTGAAGACTCAGATGAATCACAGAGATGTTAGGAAGTATTTCTTCAGTCACAGAGTGGTCGGGAAGTGGAATAGTTTGTGAAGCGATGTAGTGGAGGCAGGTTCCATACATAGCTTTAGGAAGAGGTATGATAAAGCTCATGGCGCAGGGAAGAGGCGGAGCCAGGAGCTGTGACTCGACCCCTGCAACCACAACTAGGTGAGTACACACACACTCACACTCACACACACACACACACACACACACACACACACACACACACACACACACACACACATACACACACACACACACACGGGTATGAGGAATTTCCTGCAGGAGGTTCTGTGGGAAAGGGAAATGGAAGGACAGTCAGTAAATGAAATGATGGAATACGTAGCGACAAAGTGCAAGGAGGCAGAGGAACGGTTTATACCCAAAGGAAAAAGAATAAATGGGAAGACCAGAAAGAGCCCCTGGTGTTTACCCAAAGATGCAGGGAGGCGAAGACTCAGAGTGCCAGAGAATGGAAAAGGTACAGAAGGCAAAGAACCCAAGCAAACAAGGAGACTAGTCGAAGAGCTAGAAACGAGTATGCACAGGTACGGAGGGAGGCCCAGAAACAGTACGAAAACGACATAGCATCGAAAGTCAAGTCTGACCCGAAACTGATGTACAGTCACATCAGAAGGAAGACAACAGTAAAGGACCAGGTGATAAGGCTGAGGAGGGAAGATGGGGAACTCACAAGTAATGATCAAGAGGTATGTGAGGAGCTCAACTCGAGGTTTAGGGAAGTATTCACAGTGGAGGAAGGAAGGCAGTTGGGTAGACAGGACTGGGTGCATCACCAACAAGGGATGTATCAAGTGCTAGAGGGCATACACACAACTGAGGAGGAGGTGAAGCAGTTACTCAGTGACCTTGATACCTCAAAGGCGATGGGTCCGGACAATATCTCCCCGTGGGTTCTTCGGGAAGGAGCTGAGGTACTGAGTGTGCCACTTACCATAATTTTCAACACATCCCTTGAAACTCGGCAGAAAAGAGGCACTAAACTACAGACTAGAGTCACGTACGTATATAGTGTGCAAAGTCTTGGAGAAAATCATCAGGAAAAGAATGGTGGAGCATCTGGAGCAGAACAGGATAATCAACGCCAGACAGCACGGATTCAGGGAAGGCAAATCCTGTGTAACAAACCTCCTGGAGTTCTATGATAAAGTAACAGAGGTGAGGCAAGAGAGAGAAGGGTGGGTTGACTGCATTTTCGTGGACTGCAGGAAGGCCTTTGACACAGTTCCTCACATGAGATTAGTAAAGAAGATGGAAGACCAAGCGTGTATAACAGGAAGGGCACTGGAATGGATCAAGGAATACCTCACAGGGAGGCAACAATGGGTCATGGTGCGTGATGAGGTATCACAGTGGGCGCCTGTGACGAGCGGTGTACCGCAGGGGTCAGTCCTAGGACCAGTGCTATTCTTGCTATATGTGAATGACATGACGGACGGGATAGACTCAGAATTGTCTCTTCGCAGATGATGTGAAATTAATGAGGAGAATCACATCGGATGAAGACCAAGCAGGACTTCAAAGAGACCTGGACAAGCTTGACATCTGGTCTAGCAACTGGCTTCTCGAATTTAACCCCACCAAATGCAAAGTCATGAAGATCGGAGAAGGGCAAAGAAGACCGCTGGCAGAGTACAGGCTAGGTGGACAAAGGCTACAAACCTCATCAAAGGAGAAAGACCTTGGGGTGAGTATAACGCCAAGCACGTCTCCGGAAACACACATCAACCAGATAACCGCGGCAGCATATGGGCGACTGGCAAACCTAAGATTAGCGTTCCGTTACCTTAACAAGGAATCGTTCAAGACACTGCACACCGTGTACGTCAGGCCCATACTAGAGTATGCAGCACCAGTCTGGAACCCACACCTGGTCAAGCATGTCAAGAAATTAGAGAAAGTGCAAAGGTTTGCGACAAGGCTAGTTCCACAACTCAGGGGACTGCCCTATGAAGAAAGGTTGAGGGAAATAGGACTAACAACACTGGAGGACAGAAGGGTTCGAGGAGACATGATAACGACATACAAAATACTACGGGGAATCGACAAGGTAGATAGTGACAGGATGTTCCAGAGTGGGAACACAGAAACAAGGGAACACAACTGGAAGCTGAAGACTCAGATGAGTCAAAGGGATGTTAGGAAGGAATTCTTCAGCTATAGAGTAGTTAGGAAGTGGAATAGTCTAGCGAACGATATAGTGGAGGCAGGAACCATACATAGTTTTAAGACAAGATATGATAAAGGTCATGGAGCAGGGAGAGCAGAGACCCAGTAGCGGACAGCAGGGCCAGGAGCTGAGTCTCGACCCATGCAACCACAATTAGGTGAGTACGTACACGTACACGTGAGCTGACACACCACTGATGACGTCTTAGACGTCATCAGATTTTATATATACTTTTATTCTTCCTCTTGTACTGTTGATGAGGACCTCAGTTGAAGGTTGAAACATACGGTAAACTTTACCTCTCTGTGGATTCCAGATTATATATATATATATATATATATATATATATATATATATATATATATATATATTATGTCGTGCCGATTAGGTAAAACTTGCAATTTAGGCTTAAATAGCAACGCTCTTCTTGCCATATAAGACAAGCGAAAATTTGTGTATGCAATAATTTCGCAAAAATCATTCTGAACCTAGCGAAAAAAAAATATATTTCATTGTGTTTGTTAATTATTAAATTATTGTAAAATTATCTAAAATATATTTAGTTGGGTTAGGCTAAATTAAATTGCGCTTCTTATAATAAGGTTAGGTAAGTTTTCTAAGATTCTTTTGGTTCAAAATTAAAAATTTTTACATCAACATAATTGAAAAAAAATATATCTTTAAACGTATAAAAGAATTTTTTAGAAAGGACTTAATTTTAAATGAGTTCTTGCTAATTGACCTGGTTTACCTAATCGGCACGACATATTATATATATATATATATATATATATATATATATATATATATATATATATATATATATATATATATATATATATATATATATATATATATATATATCAATAACAACACTGCGAATAGCCGGGGGATCGAACCCGTGTCGTTTTAGCCCATCTCATGGTGAGCGAAATTCCACGACGCTCTAACCCACAGGACCAATAAATCCCTCCCAGCTGTCACTATCCCAGACCCCAATTTTAAAGTTCAGGCATTGTACTTCCCATTTCCAGGACTCAAGTCCAACTAAATCAATTAACTGGTTTCCCTAAATCCCTTCACAAAATATTACCCTGCTCACGCTCCAACAGCTCGTCAGGTCCCAAAAACCATTCGTCTCCATTCACTCATATGTAACACGCTCACACATGCTTGCTGGAAGTCCAAGCCCCTCGCCCACAAAACCTCCCACAAAACCCTCCAACCTTTTCGAGGACGACCCCTACCCGCCTTTTTTCTTCTACAGATTTTTACGCTCTCCAAGTCATTCTACTTTGATCCATTCTCTCTAAATGACCAAGCCACCTCAACAATCCCTCTTCAGCCCTCTGACTAATACTTTTAGTAACTCCACACCTCCTCCTAATTTCCACACTCCGAATTTTTTGCATAATATTTACACCACACATTGGCCTTAGACAGGACATCTCCACTGCCTCCAGCCGCCTCCTCGCTGCAACATTTGCAACCCATGCTTCACACCCATATAAGAGTGTTGGTACCACTATAATTTCGTACATTCCCTTCTTTGCCTCCATGGATAATGTTTTTTGTCTCCACAGATACCTCATCGAACCACTCACCTTTTTTCCTTCATCAATTCTCTGGTTAACCTCATCCTTCATAAACCGCTGACATGTCAACTCCCAAATATCTGAAAACATTCACTTCTTCCATAATCCCTCTCTCCAATGTGATATCCAGTTTTTCTTTATTTAAATCGTTTGATAGCCTCATCACTTTACTCTTATCTATGTTCACTTTCAACTTTCTATGTTTACACACCCTCCCAAACTCGTCCACTAACCTTTGCAACTTTTCTTTAGAATCTCCCATAAGCACAGTATCATCAGCAAAAAGTAACTGTGTCAACTCCCATTTTGCATTTAATTCCCCATAATTTAATCCCACTCCTCTCCCCAACACCCTAGCATTTACTTCTTTTGCAACCCCATCTATAAATATATTAAACAGCCATGGTGATATTGCACAGCCCTGTCTAAGACCTACTTTTACCAGGAAGTAATCTCCCTCTCTCCTACACACCCTAACCTGAGCCTCACCACACACACACACACACACACACACACACACACACACACACACACACACACACACACACACACACACACACACACACACACACACACACACACACAAATATATATATATATATATATATATATATATATATATATATACATATATACTATATATATATATATATATATATATATATATATATATATATATATATATATATATATATATATATATATATATATATATATATATACTATATGAGAACGTCAGATCTTGCGCTCATTATATAATGTTCCACATCATTATTCTCTCTTGTCTGAAATAAAACCATCTTGAGACAGTATTATTGGTTAATAAACTGCAGACAGGGTGGGGTGAGCCACCTCGAGCCTGCAGCTAGTGCAATAAAACCTGTGTGAAATAATTACTATATCCACTTCGGCCAGGTGAAGCTTTCTGGCGAGAGCTGGAGGACATTACAACCAGTATGCGAACTACAGTATCGTGTTTTTCAGGCAGTGATTGCCATAAGGAGACAGTATGCAGAACGAGTCTTTATCCTGACGTTGTTTCGCTCAGTGTTAAGTTTAATTAAGGTCCAGATTGAGTGAAAAGTCTTTAGAATGAAGACTTGATGTGCAGACTCTTATTCCCTATTTTTCTGCACTATTTGCCAGTCAAACCAAAGCTTGTGACCTCGAAAATTAATATGAGCATCACGAAATTAATAGATTTCTTCATATTAAATATTACTAAAACCAGACTGATCTAAAACAGACTGGGTATGATTAATCAAAACTATATTATATGTTATATATACATATACATATCCTGTGCATGACTTGATAAAGAGCTTAGCAAATGGAAATACTGTCCAAAAAAGCGCTTCCCCATGATTTTTATAATAATAATAAAAATAATAATCTTCAGTTTCGCTAGTTCAAAAGTTGTCTTTTTGAAAATAGGCTACAGCCTGCAAAGTAATTTTGTTCTGCGAGCCATTTTATTTTTTGT
The DNA here is from genome assembly GCA_009830355.1 of Cherax destructor. NCBI lineage: Eukaryota > Metazoa > Arthropoda > Malacostraca > Decapoda > Parastacidae > Cherax > Cherax destructor. Next base: position 70,596 of record WNWK01007637.1, on the reverse strand, counting down.
CATCGGAGGATAAAACTAATATTTTTCGGCGAGTAACTCATTTCACGACCTGAAATAATGAGCTGCAAAGTATTCCACAACGGTTGTAAATTATTGCTTTTAATATAAACCTTTGTGTGTTGGCGAGCATGTGCAGATTTCTGGTAATTGGGGCTTGTGTGGCCGCTCGTGACCGTCAAGGTTAGTGCTCTCGACGTCTCCATCTCTGACGATGTCTTATTTTTTTCTCCGCACTTTTGCAGTCTTGGAACAAAAACAAATAATAATTGATCGGTCAAACGAGAATCTGAAATATCATTGTTTACTGATCTGTTTTATCAGCTGTCACGGCGTCAGAGATTCGGAGGGTTGGTCTAGGGCCAGGCCGCTTGAATGCCATCAAACAAGGATGCCTGGAGTCATCAACCCCCTCAGTAGAGCACATATTAATCACTTGTCGTACCCAGGGAATATAGCCTTCTCACCACCCCTCGGTAGTCCTCCTTAATCCACTTACTATATCTCCGGGTGTGAGTGAACCTCTTCATCATTTGGTAAACCACTTGTTAATTAACAGTGTGCTGTGGAGCTTTCTCTTCAGCGCCTGGTACCACTTATTCATCTACCAATACTTATTCTCCACTTAAGAATACACAAACTCGATATTATATTCTTTTTCAAGGACACATTGAAAAAAGGAAAGTGATATACCAAATATGAAGGAAATATAATGATTTATTTCATTATTAATGAATATATGGAACATATACCATTAGTGGATATAGGAACATCTATTACAAGGCCACTTGGGAGGCAACTAATTCAGTATTACAGGGATGTTACATAATCCGTTAAACAATTTAGGCGACTCAAGGAATAACATTTACTGGTGACAAAAGTGCACTTGTAGTCTAGTATGAACTGTAATTGGTGATCTACTCCAAACCCACCAGTTCCTTTAGTAATAGTTTCAGAGGTAGCACACTCAGCTCATACTGGGCGTCCGTGGTTCCATCCCCGGCATGGGTGGAAACATTGGGCATGTTACACCTGTTGCCCTTGGTCACCTAATAGTAAGTGAGTCCCTGGGTGCTAGTCGACTGTTGTAGACTTTGAACTGAGATGGTAGCGGCTCTTAGCCTTTAAAATTGATTTGTGTAAAACAAAGTGACCTCTGCTAGATTTCAGAAAACCAGTCACCTTAGTCACCACCTCTGCTCTCTATATCTCACAACCACATCCTAATATTTTCTGTCCCTCTCTCCTACTAATCCTTTCGGTCACATAGGTGGCTCTGCACCAGCTAAAACTACTTAATTAAAATGTTATCCCACACTTGAGTCAGCAGTAAAAAACCGCATTGCCTCAGCTGCTAATTGCCATAACTCACAAGATGCTACGTCTCAAATAGACTGAGAAAAGGGTTATGATGCCTCAGTAATTTACAATTAGGCTTGGAGTTCCTCACAGGGATGATGACCCCCGAACCAAATTGGCTACAGGTAAGGAATGTCTTACCTGTATGTCTTTATATATATATATATATATATATATATATATATATATATATATATATATATATATATAGAGAGAGAGAGAGAGAGAGAGAGAGAGAGAGAGAGATTTATATATATATAAGCAGGAGTTGTTCAAACTTGAAATATTCACAATTATCAACCTCCTGCAGGTGTTGTTTTCAAACTTCACCTGCAAAGCAATTGTGTTGCCTCGTTTAGAATGCTGTTCTGTGCTCATATTCTTCAAGGCGGGTAAGATAACTGAGCTAGGAAAATAACCAGCAATCATTTACTGCTCGCATAGAATCAGTAAAACATCTAAACTACTCTGAGCCGCCTCGCTGCACCTGGAATGAGCTCACAGTATGAGACGAGTGGGAGAGTTTCTAATCTCTACGTGGAAAATACTCGAAGGGAGGTCCCTAATCTACATAAAAATACCTACTATTTACTGTTGTGAGAGAAATGGGAGGAAGGTTAGGATGAAGCCAGTGAGAGCAAGGGTGCTAAAAGCACACTGTGTCGACATTTGAGGTGAACGAATCTTTAAATTTCTACCAGTAATATCAATAAATAATGCAAGAGCAGAGACACAAATCTTAAAGAGGAAACTGGTTACTTGCCCTTCCAGGAAAGGGGTGTGTCTTGACACCGGTGAAGGGCAGTTGACCCTATGCATTGTAGCTACCTTCCCCTTCCTTGGACGAATTTTATTTACCTCTAACTCCCATATTCTGTATGATCCTCAAGACTTTAGCTTATGTGATTATAATAATTACCCATAATTACAATAATAGCTGGACACATTCGTGTAGGATGCGTCTGATTATCTAGGTTGTGAGGGTTGGCTTGCAGGCCATGGGTAGCAATAGTCTGGCTAATGAGAGAGTCACTAGCCAATCCTTGCTTCAGGACGAGCTGCGAGAGTAGGAAAAACTCAAAACAGTCACAAGTATATCGTAGGTATGAAAGTTGGTAAGGATTTTCATATATTAGAAACATAAATTGGAGATGTCGCGAACGTGTGTGTGTACTCACCTAGTTGTGGTTGCAGGGGTCGAGTCACAGCTCCTGGCCCCGCCTCTTCACTGGTCGCTACTAGGTCACTCTTCCCGCTCCATGAGCTTTAGCATACCTCTTCTTAAAGCTATGTATGGATCCTGCCTCCACTACATCACTTCCAGACTATTCCACTTCCTGACAACTCTGTGACTGAAGAAATACTTCCTAACATCCCTGTGATTCACTGAGTCTTTAACTTCCAATTGTGACCCCTTGTTGCTGTGTCCCATCTCTGGAACATCCTGTCTCTGTCCACCTTGTCAATTCCTTTCAGTACTTTATATGTCGTTACCATATCCTCCCTATCTCTCCAGTCTCCCAGTGTCGTCAGGTCGAGTTCCCTTAACCTCTCCTCGTAGGACATGGCCTTTAGCTCCAGGACTAGTCTTGTTGCAAACCTTTGCACATTCTCTAATTTCCGTACGTGCTTGGCTAGGTGTGGGTTCCAAACTGGTGCTGCATACTCCAATATAGGCCTGACATACAAGGTGTACAGGGTCCTGAACGATTCCTTATTGAGATGTCGGAATGCTGTTCTTAGGTTTGCTAGGCGCCCATATGCTGCAGCAGTTATTTGATTAATGTGCACCACAGGAGATGTGCCCGGTGTTATACTCATCCCAAGATCCTTTTCCTTGAGTGAGGTTTGTAATTCTGGCCCCCTAGACTGTACTCCGTCTGCGGTCTTCTTTGTCCTTCTCTATCTTCATGACCTTGCACTTGGTGGGGTTAAACTCCAGGAGCCAGTTTCTGGACCAGGCCTGCAGCCTGTCCAGATCCCTTTGTAGTTCTGCCTGGTCCTCGTCCGATTGAATTCTTCTCATCAACTTCACATCATCTGCAAACAGGGACATTTCTGAGTCTATTCCTTCCGTCATGTCCTTCACATATACCAGAAACAGCACCAGTTCTAGGATTGACCCCTGTGGAACCCCGCTCGTCACAGGCGCCCACTCTGACACTTTGTCATGTACCATGACTATGATCTCTATTATACCTGCCTGGTCCTCCAGCTTATACACTAATCTCTTGTGTGGAACTGTGTCAAAAGCCTTCTTACAGTCCAAGAAAATGCAATATATACACCCCTCTCTCTCTTGTCTTACTGCTGTCATCCTGTCATAGAACTCCAGTAGGTTTGTGACACAGGATTTCCTATCCCTGAAACCGTGCTGGTTGTCGTTGATAAACTCATTCCTTTCTAGGTACTCCACCACTCTTCTGATAATCTCCATGACTGCATACTATACATGTCAGTGACACTGGTCTGTATCTTAATACTTCGTGTCTGTCTCTTTTTTTTTTTAAAAAATGGACTATATTTGCTGTCTTCCATATCTCAGGTAGTCGCCCTGTTTCGATAGACATGTTGAAGATTATTGTTAGTGGCACTCGTAGCACCTCTTCTCCCTCTCTCAGGACCCATGGAGAGATGTTATCCGGCCCCATTGCCTTTGAGATATCTAACTCGCTTAGCAGCCTCTTCACTTCTTCCTCGGTTGTATGTATTGTGCCTAACACTTGATGGTGTACCCCACCTCTCTGTCTTTCTAAAGTCCCTTCAGTCTCCTCTGTGAACACTTCTTTGAATCTCATGTTGAGCTCCTCGCATACTTCTCGGTCGTTTCTTGTGATCTCCCCTCCTTCCTTTCTCAGCCTGATTACCTGGTCCTTGACTGTTGTTTTCCTCCTGATGTGGCTGTACAACAGTTTCGGGTCAGATTTGGCTTTTGCTGCTATGTCATTTTCGTATTGTCATTGGGTCTTCCTTCTTGCCTGTGCATATTCGTTTCTGGCTCTACGACTGCTCTCCTTATTCTCCTGGTTTTTTGTTTGCCTTCTATACTTCTTCCATTCTCTAGCACACTTGGTTTTGGCCTCTCTCCACCTTTGAGTGAACCAAGGGCTCATCCTGGCCTTCTCATTATTTCTGTTACCCTTGGGTACAAACCTCTTCTCAGCTTCTTTGCATATTGTTGTCACATATTCCATCATCTCATTTACTGACTTCCCTGCCAGTGCTCTGTCCTACTGAACCTCGTGCAGGAAATTCTTCATGCCTGTGTAGTCTCCTCTCTTGTAGTTTTGCTTCATTTGTCCTGCCCTTCCTGCTTCCCTCTCCACTTGTAACTACTATGTATTCGAAGCTCAGAACTACGTGGTCACTGGCCCCGAGGGGTCTTTCATATGTGATATCCTCAATATCTGCACTACTCAAGAAGAATACTAGGTCCAGTCATGCTGGTTCACCCTCTCCTCTCCTCTCTCTTGAAGTGTTCCTTACGTGTTGGTACACGAGGTTTTCCAGTACCACCTACATCATAGCCCTCCACGTTTCTGGGCCCCATGTGGCTCAAGGTTCTCCCAGTCAATTTCTTTGTGATTGAAGTGACCCACAATCAGCAGCTTTGCCCTGTTTGCATGAGCCCTTTCGCCTACTTCAGCCAGTGTGTCAACCATCGCTCTGTTACTCTCATCATATTCTTGCCTTGCCTCCTGCTGTTCTGTGGTAGGTTATACATCACTGCAATTACCACCTTGGGACCTCCAGACTGAAGTGTTCCTATTATGTAGTCTCTTGCTTCTCCTCTGTCTTCTCTCTCCAGCTCGTCAAAATCCCATTGGTTTTTGATGAGCAGTGCCACTACTCCTCCCCCTCTGTCTTTCCTCACGATCTGATATCCCGTTGGAAAGATGGAACCTGTTATGATTCCTGTGAGCTTGGTTTTGGTGAGAACTATGATGTCCGGTGATGCCTCTTTGATTCTCTCATGCCACTTCTCCCACTTATTCATTATTTCATCAGTGTTGCTGTACCATACCTTCAGTTTCCTCTCCAACACTGTTCTGGGGGGTCTATGGGGGTGGGGTACCTGGCAGTGTGCTGTGGGGTTCTACAGCAGTGTGGGGTGGGGGCTGTAAGTGTGGATTGTGGTTTGTGTTGAGATAGCATGTTTGGCTGTGGGGTTCTGAGGGTGGTTCTGTGTGTACTTATGCTTGTTGCTCTGCCCAGCTTTGGTTGTCCTCTGCTGACTGTCTTTGTCCCTCTTCCTAGCCCCTTTCATTTCTGTGTCTTCTCCCTCTGCTGCTGTCATTCTGTTCTTGTTCAGTCGTGGTCTAGGAACACCCTCTTGTATGTTGATGATTCCTTAAGTCGTGATTTCTTTTGCAGGACCCTGTTCAGCACCATTTCTGTCTTGAAAATCAGTTTGACCGGCCAATTTCTTCCCTGTAAGTAACTTTCTATTCCCTAAAAATTTACTATTTCGGTCATGTCCTCCTCGCCTATTTCTTTGATGATGTTTTCAATCTCCTGTTTATCTTTCTGCTCTCCTGAAACCCATGAATAAACACTGACTTCTCCCTCTTCTCCTCCCATTGCCTTTCCCTCTGTGTCTCTGGATCCTGTTTCGTGCATAGCCATTGTCTCCCTTGTTTTTCCTGTAACTCTCGGTGGCATGGTTGTGCCTCTGCATGGGACCTGTCACTTCTACCTTCTCCTCCCCCCTACTTACTGCTATCCCTGTGCCTAACAGCTCTCTCCCTGCATTCCTCAGATTTGCTTGGTGGTCTGATAGGGCCTTAGCATAAGTCTTGTCTCCTTAATTTATGTCGGGCTCCTCATTTAATAGGCGGTTTACCTGCTTCAGATGCAGTGTCTCCTCTGGGCAATAGCCCTGTAACTGGCTTCAGCACATTTACCTCATGTTCGAGGGCCCGTATCCTGGCTTCTGGGCCTTCAGATTGTGACTCCCATTTCTTCTTCTCTGCCTCCATCCTCTTCTCCATTTTCACAGAAATCTTACCCAATTTGCTCTTCCACTCTTGTTCCATCCATATACATTGCTCTTCCATCCATTCTTCCTTACAAAAAACATCTTCCTCTGATCCCCCATTTTTTCCCTTATATATATATATATATATATATATATATATATATATATATATATATATATTATATACTGAGTTAGGGTTTGTAGTGTGTGTGCTGGTTGTGTGTGTTCGTGTGTTTGTGTACGTATGTGTGTGCGATACAGGTAGGAAGAGAGTGGTAGAGAGAGAGAAAGAGGAAGAGAAGAGAGAGAGGTGGAGGGATAGAGGAAGAGAGACAGTGATAGAGAGAGAGGTGGAGGAAGATGGGGAGAGTTAGAAAGGGAGGGTGGGTTTGAGTTTTATTGGGGAGTGCTGGGGGAAGAGAGAGAGTGGGTGCTGGAGAGAGAGAGGTGGAGAGAAATAGGGATAGAGGGAGAGAGAGAGGGATAGAGGAAGAGAAAGGGGGAAGTGAGAGAGAGAGGACAGGAATGGGTAGGGTACTTCCAAGTCAGTGAGGTGTCAATTGGCCTGTGTGCATGTACTCACCTAATTGTGGTTGCAGGGATCGAGACTTAGCTCCTCGCCCCTCCTTTTCACTGAATATGTATGTGTGTGAGTATATATGGATATATATATATATATATATATATATATATATATATATATATATATATATATATATATATGTGTGTGTGTGGGTGTAAGTGATATATTAGGGGTTTGTGAGTGCGATGGTGGTTCCTGTTTATTTAGGCCGCTAACGGTTAGTAGACTGTTAGTTACAATTTTGTCTTAATCACATGTCGATTAGACACGGCCTGTTGTATGTGTGTGTGTAACGAAACACTTCGAAATGTTTCGGCCCCGCCGGGAATTGAACCCAGGCCCTCCGTGCGTGAAGCAAGAGCGCTAGCCACCATGCCATCGGGGCTGTTAGTTACCATTTTGTCCTAGGCACATGTCGATTAGACACTAGGCCTGTTGTATATATGTGTGTGTGTGTGTAACGAAACACTTCGAAATGTTTCGGCCCCGCCGGGAATTGAACCCGGGCCCTCCGTGCGTGAAGCAAGAGCGCTAGCCACCATGCCATCGGGGCGTGTGTGTATACCTGTGTATACACACACCTCGTCCTGTTAATCAAAGTCATCATTTCACCGTTGTGAAGGCAGTCAAATGGGAGACTGATGAAGGCGCCTTAAAAAGTTGATTTCTGACTGATTCACGTAGACCGCGCTCACTGTGACCTCTAACTCTGGTCAGTGAGTGATGATACAAATATCAGTCATTGGGAGTCTTCTGTAGTTCACAGAGTTAGATAAAAGTCGATTATCCTTTCCAACGATTTTTGGAAAAAAAAAAAAAAAAATCCCCATATAAAACCCGCCTACTCTATATAAAAATATTAAAATCGACCCTGATAATTCCTTCCAAAAAAAAAAGGCAAACGCTTTATTAAATTTCCAACATAATAACAAAGCTCGAAGGAAAAAAAGGTGAAAATTTTTGGATAACAGCAATTTCTATAATCAGTCGTGGTGATTACTCAACAGGAAGCTGTTGCTTGGTTGGTCAAGCACGGAGGACCTAAGATAAAGTGTGTAAGGACAGGTGATTACTTGACAGCAAATTCTGGTGTAGGAAAAAAATTCACTAGAAGCTTGCAATACGTAATCTAATGCTTGGACGAGTTTCACGGGGAAAAAATGAGGCAGACAGAATTAAATTTGTATAACACTGGAAAATGTGACCTTGATTATAAATTATACATGGTAGTGATGAGAGCAGGATAACTTGTTTCAAGAGGAATTATTCTATTATTATTATTGTTATGTTTTTACTATTGATATATTAACTGGGTTTAAAACCAATCAACTACACGAGGGTCATTAAGGCTGCATATAACCTGTTCACCAGGAGTTCAAGAATATCATAATCCTGAAAATAGGAATTAAACTCTCATCATATATACACATCGAAAGATAACCACCTCTCGGTGTATATATCCTGTGTTATTATTATTATTATTATTATTATTATTACATTGTTATTATATTTATATTTTTTATAATTTTTTTATTCAATAAATAAATCTGTTTGTACATGGTAAACGAAGTTAACTGTGAGTTGATTTGCATCATGGTCGAAATTCCATTGTTAGCCGCAGAGATCCAATTAAACTTTCCTACGACAACCAGTCTCTCAAAACTGCATTTTCCTTACATTAATCAGAGATTTCTGAGAGTCTCCTGTTCGGGAATGCCATAAAATTAGTTATCGCAAAGTCTAATTTATTTTCGGTAAAACCTAGATCAACATGTTTCTCAAGAAGTCTGACAATCATCTTCCTCCTCACAAGGAGTGTAAGTCTGAAAATCATCTTCCTCCTTACTAGGAGTGTAAGTCTGAAAATCATCTTCCACCTTACAAGGAGTGTAAGTGAAAACCATCGTCCTCCTCACAAGGAGTGTCTGAAAATCATCTTCCTCCCTACAAGGAGTATAAGTCTGAAAATCATCTTCCTAATCACAAAAAGCGTCTGAAAGTCATCTTCCTTCTGACATAGTGTCTGAAAATCATCTTCATTAAAAAAAAAAAATATCTGAAAATCATCTTCATCAAAAATAAAAGTATCTGAAAATCATCTTCATTAATAAAGTATCTGAAAATCGTTTCCCTCCTCACTTAAAGTGCCTAAAATTCTGAAAATCCTCCTCCTCACAAGGAGTGAGAGTGAAGTCCTCTCTCGAGGGGCCTGCACATCTCCCTGCCCCAAAGGCTCGGATTCAGGCTATGATGAAGAGATTTGTGGTACAGGTTTCCTCTGAAGAGCGTTTATGGGGAACAAAGACGTGGCATGTTATCTCCAGTGGGCGCTGAGGTGCCGTCAACATCTTACTGCGAGAGTGGGGGCACTTGTGGAGTGGGGGGAGGACGTGTGTGGTGGGGACATTGGTAAGGCGGCGGCCAGGTGGGAGTGGGAGGTTGAGGAAAACTGTCTTGTGGTGAGGACGGCGTCGGGAGGTTACCAGACAAGGGCAGCCAACCTGTCACTAATGAAATTAGGTTTAATTCTTTTTATGTTTTTGTTTTGCTCCGTGATAATGAGGAATTTTTCATAAATTCCATTTTCTCTGATGTTCATCACGAGAGATGGTAATTCCTTAGTAATAATTACTTCAGTTTTGCTGGAGCGAAACTTTTGAAACTGCCGCAGCTACTAAACCCATAGCAGGTGCTTGACAGTATCCTCCTCACTTTACTGAACGAGCTGTCTGGCAGATTTCGGTACCTCATATAACAGGAAAACATAACGAGACACAATTCATAAATAATGAGCTTTTCTTCCCACTATGTAACTATCATATAATACAGTATCTATTACCATATGTATCAAACCGGTTTTTTTTTTAATAAGGTCGGGTAGACCAGCTGTGCTCATTCACTTGTTGGAGCGTGGCTGATCCAAAGCCACCATTAATTGTTACTACGTTTCACCTACAAAATTCCGTGTCTTTTTCCACAACTACTTATTCCCTTAAAACGGGACATCTGACTTAGGTCCGCGTTAGGTGACACTGTTCTGTTTTCTGGTGAGCAAAACAACACCTCCGCCAGAGAGTAAGGTGGTAGCACACTGCCCATGTAGTCCGCATTATTTAATGAAAAAATGGGCTCGGGATATCTGTCAAAGTGATTTGTTCAATTTCAGTCATAAAGAGTTGTAAGGCACTGGTGATGGGTTCATTTCCTTACCTGATGGTTCGTAAACTCGCTTAAATAATAAAAAACACACTAGTATGGAACCTTATTATCTCTCTCTCTCTCTCTCTCTCTCTCTCTCTCTCTCTCTCTCTCTCTCTCTCTCTCTCTCTCTCTCTCTCTCTCTCTCTCTCTCCCCCACAAAACCCACTAAGCACCAAAAAATCAAATCTCCGTCGCACGAAAGAAAATATATCCTCTGAAAATTCCTATAAAACAGATAACATCCAGTCTAAATACACCGGACAATGGTGAAAAAAAAACCTTCAAGATTTCCTGCCTCATTTGAAAACACGGACAACTAGTCGAATTCCTTAAGGTTATCCAAGCGAGGAGACTTCGACAAAGAATATCATTTACTAATGTAGTAATCGCTAAATTGCCCTTTTTTCAACAATTTTTTTATCATATATTATTGGCAGCACGTCAGGAATTTTCATTAATGTCGAGAGAGACACCGGTAATAGCAATTCATAAATAATATTGACGCGGTATTATTTGTTTGTAATGGATAGCTTACACAGCCGTAACACTGCCTCTCTGTACAGTGTACTCACTTTCATGATTATGTGAGAATTATTACTATCATTATTATTGAGGGGAAAAGGTTCTTTGAGAGAAACAGAGGGCCCGCCGGCTTGCACGGGGTGCTCTTCATCGAGTGTCCCGAGTGGCTGGCACAATTACTTTGAAAAAAAATAGAGTGCTCAGAGCAGGCTAAGCAAAGGGCCTGAATGGTGTTGTGCATGGAATAATGGAATAGGACCTCGGTTCTATTTTGTTGGTTTTCGGAGCCTGAGCTAATGACTAATTACATAATTGGGCTGAATATTTTAGCTTACAAAAAATCGGTTAAGATAAGATGAATAAGATTTTGTTCGTATTTTTAACCCTGGAGGGTTAGCCACCCAGGATAACCCAAGAAAGGCACTGCGTCATCGAGGACTGTCTGTCTTATTTCCATTGGGGTCCTTCAATCTTGCCCCCAAGGATGTGACCCGGACCAGTTGACTAACACCCAGGTACCTATTTACATGCTAAGTGAACGGGGACAGTAGGTATAAGGAAACATAGGTATAAGGAAACACGCCCTATGATCGAACCACGGACACTGTGTGTGAGGCGAGAGCATTACCTACTAGGCCACGGGCCACCATATCAGGTATATATATATATATATATATATATATATATATATACATATATATATATATATATATATATATATATATATATATATTTTATATATATATATATATATATATATATATATATATATATATATATATATATATATATATATATATACGTGCCGAATAGGTAAAACTGGCCAATTAGCAAGAACTCATTTAAAATTAAGTCCTTTCTAAAATTTATGTTAATGTAAAAATTAAAATTTTTGTACCAAATGAACCTTAGACAGCTTACCTAACCTTATTATAACAAGCGCAATTTAATTTAGCCTAATCCAACTAAATATATTTTACATAAGTTTACAATAATTTAATAATAAACAAACACAATGAAATATATTTTTTTCGTTAGGTTCAGAATGATTTTTTCGAAATTATTGCATACACAAATTTTCGCTTGCCTTATTCGGCAAGAAGAGCGTTGCTATTTAATCCAAAATCGCAAGTTTTACCTATTCGGCACGACACACACACACACACACACACACACACACACACATGTAGGGAACAAATAAATCTGGCAAACCAGAGCCACATAAGAAAACTTAATGAAATACTGTCGCCAAGTACTGTACTTAAATTTTCCATTGTGGCTGAGTTGTGTGCTGAAATTGTATTTTCTAGGGTTGATCTTCTTAACTCCCTTCAAGAGGGGTGTATTGAGACCTGCAAAGGACTCTTAATCTAAGGAATTTGAGATACCCTTCCCTTCCTCGGATCAAACCCGATTACCTCTCATTCTACAATCGATGTTGAGATTCATGGAGCAAGTTAAATCCTCACTCAGATCCTAAAGATGATTTATATGTTATATCCACCCACAGGTCCCCAGACGATTATTATATTCTCTCACAGGTCCCTAAGATTATACATTTGTTATCGTTATTATATCTACCCACAGGTCACTTTCTTTCCGATACAAAAATTAGTTTTCCTCTGTTTATAATGTGTCATCGACCTTGAATTTGTGTTAAAGAATGACTTCCACACTACTGATGTTCCACTGTTTGAGCTTCATAGGAAAGCTTTACAAATACAAAAATATACTGACTAAATGGTAAAGTCAATAAAAGACAAGGAAGATAAATTGCAGAAAAAAAATTACTGTTATCAGTTCCATGATAACACAATTTTATATAAAATTCCGGTAAAATTACCTGTAAAAGGCCTTATTTTTTCTAACCTCTTAAAGAAAAAGATAAAACAATTAATTTCTTGGTAAATTGGCAGCGAAGAGCCCAGAAGTCACGCGTCGCCGGCGCGATCGTGAAGATTGTGAGCACTTATTACGGACGACTGGCTCTGTGGCCCCGTCTATAATTAGGGCACTGACCTCAGGTCATCTGCCTGCCCTGGGTCACCCTTTGTTACGGACAGAAAAATGCGGGGTGGGGGCAGGGTAGACCAGGAGGTTGGTTGAGGAGGCTTACATCAGCCACTTTTGTTCTCGCACCACGAGTGATGTTCGTGCTCATCCGAACGCTTCCTGCACCTACTCAATCACCGCCTTGCTAGACATTAATCGTATATACCGACACATTGATCAATAATACACAAGTGCAGCACCTGTTATATTTATTGTGAAACTTTCGCCAACCACAGGCTTTTTCGATTCAGTAAAGAGATTATATACTGGAGACACCAGAAGCCACTAGTTAAACATGCGTCTGGCGGATTTATGTAATCTAACCAAGTTTAAAATAAAAACAATAGTATTTGCAACCTTATAATGATAGTTCAGAAATTGACTTTTGAAACTGCAGATGAAAATCAACGTAGGAAAATAAGGCTAGTTGGGTGAGTCACATCAAATTTGTGAAGTAAAATTCTTAATATCTGAGGTTGATCACTTGCAGGCAAGTGAAGGAATGTGATCAAAATGAGTAAATAGTATAAGGCAACAAGTGTTCTCCCAGGATACAATACTCATGTAGTCCTGAGAAACATCTTGTGTAGCCATATAAATAGAAAAAAAGACTTAATTTGGATTATCAATCCCTGTGGGTTATTAACCTAGCAGTGTGGCACATTTTCGTTGGGGTCCTTTGGTCGTCTCCCCAGGATGCCACCCACAATAGTCTACTAGTTTGTAAGCATCTATTTATTACCAGGTGAAAAACACATGAGCAATAAATGTTATTTCAAAATAAAAATGGACACAAGAAGGCATAGTTGGGTTGGGTGTGAGTTCAGGAGGTAGGGTTTGGCCGTAGAGGGTTTTTTTTGGGGTCAGTGATTGGAGAGGAAGAGATGAGAATTGATCTTGGGAGGGAAATTGGAGCGAAGTAAATGTATGAAGGGGATAATAAGTAGTTTGCAGTTTTTATGTGGATTTGTTTAGTATAAACATTTAATTTTATATATCCTGTTTAGAGTTTCTTATAGATCACTTTTGCTGTCTCCTTTCTCACAATCTCACTATATCGCTGTCATCCACTTGGAGAAAAGTATGCGCAAATTTCCTTACACCTAGGTATTAGTCGACTGTTGTGGGTCGCATCCTGCAGATGAAGTAGTCTCCTTTGGATGTATCTGGACTTCAAAATGAGATTAGCTAAAATAACAGCTATTACTCTAAATTCAACTGTGAAAAAGTGAGAACAGTTAGGTTTTATGTATGTTTCATGCGCTGAAAGATCCACACTACTTTAACTATTAACACAACTATATTAATAGTTTTCTCCCGTTGGAGAGTTGGCTTAACTGCTATATCTCAGAGTAGTTTGCTTCCTTCCCCGTGAATAAGCAAGGAAAATCCCACAGAAGATGCTGCCCACAAGCTTGGGTCGCACCTTGTAAATAAAGTCTGTCTTTCTCACGTGGCTTGTATGTTTTCTATTTTTTTTTTTTTTACCAAATGAACACTTCCTTTTTCTTTCTATATCTTCCCAGACCTCCCAGTACATTTGTAATGTGTTTGTGTGTGTGTGTCAGAGAGTATAATGCACGACAAAAGGTTATTATAGGGATAATAACGAATTATACTGGAGCTAAATTTGCTAACTTTTAAGTAAGCAGTCAGCCGTGTGTATATCACTATTTTGTGAAATAGTCTCCAATCAACGTGGTGTTTTCACTATTTTTACTTTTCCTTATAACTTTTTTTTTTTTTTTCAATATTCGTTCTCAAACTGCCATTTTCTCTTCTCATTCCTTAGTGGAATGCTTGACAATACCTTCATCGTTCTGTTGAAGTCTCAAAGCTCAAACACACGTATTTTATTACTTCATTTATGAAAACCGTCTTATTTGATGCAGTATGACAGTGAAGCATAGCTAGATTTTGTGTAAACAATGTTACTATTGTACAAAATAGGGCAGCTGTACGTTGCTTCTATTCCTAGTTTTGTTTAATAGTTAAAAATAGTCTCATCTTTCTAATGACAATCATTCTCTCATTTCTCACTTCTTTCTCAAATTTGTTGTACATTTCTCGTCCTTTGTTTTAGTTTTTCTCCAGATTTCTGTAATATCTTCCCTAAAGAATCCTCTTGCCACTCTTATCAACATTTGCTTCTCATCCATTTAATTTCCCCTCCTCCTCCTTCTTCACAAATTTTCATCCAGGCATCACTAAATATAACTATATTTTCTTTTTCGCTACATTATCTCTTCCCTACGTCCTTTTATTTTTTGTCTCATCTTCTCACTCACTTTTCTCTCTATTCTCTTGCACATTTCCTCTCTAAAATAATCTTGCCTCTTCTTCTCCCTTCCCCATATTTATCTTTTCTTGTTCCTCACTTTCCCCTTCTTAGACTATTATTATGTTTATGTGCTGAAGGCTCGAGCCTTCGTCCACTAAGTGCAAGACACAAACTTCCTAAATGTACGAGTATAGCTGATCTCCCCTTCTCAGAAATCTCTTAAATCTTTCAGCTCCTCCTCATGGAACTTTTAAATCTCCCATATCCCTCTTCCTCGGTGATCTCTTAAGTCTCCCCTATTCATCAGAGATTTCTTAACCCTCTCATATTCCTCTTCAGTCTCACAGTTCTCTTGCCTTATTTCTCCCACCTCTTCACGTTTCTCTTTTCCCCTCTTCAAGTCCTCAGTTTTCCTGCCCCCATCTCTCTCCCACGATACAAGGCAGAGCTTGACCAGTATTGTTGGCGAGCGTCATCGATACAAGCGTCACGAGGAGGTCTAGATGATATCATCAGCTCCAGCAGGCGACATAACCGTCATTACCGAATATTGATCTTATTCTTCTTCTCCCTATCTTATTCTCCTATCTTTATCTCACTTGTTTCACCCCTTTGTCTTTCCGCAATCTTTTTTTCTCTCATGTTCGTTGTGTTACAATATTTTCAGTTTTCTTTTGTCCTCTGGTTTTTATGAAAAATGAAAGTGTTCTTGGAAGATAGGGAGGTAGAATTAAGGGGTAATTATCGGTTCCGTCTTATCTCTTTGTTCGTTCTTGTGCTATTTCTGTTTTTTACACACACACCCGCGCAAGCACACACGCGCGCACACGCACACACGCACACACACACACACACACACACGCACACACGCATGTATAACAGGAAGGGCACTGGAATGGATCAGGGAATACCTCACAGGGAGGCAACAACGGGTCATGGTGCGTGATGAGGTATCACAGTGGGCGCCTGTGACGAGCGGCGTACCGCAGGGGTCAGTCCTAGGACCAGTGTTATTCTTGGTATATGTAAATGACATGACGGATGGGATAGACTCAGAAGTGTCTCTGTTCGCAGATGATGTGAAATTAATGAGGAGAATCACATCGGAAGAGGACCCAGCAGGACTTCAAACAGACCTGGACAAGCTTGACATCTGGTCTAGCAACTGGCTTCTGGAATTCAATCCCACCAAATGCAAAGTCATGAAGATCGGAGAAGGGCAAAGAAGACCGCTGACAGAGTACAGGCTAGGCGGACAAAGGCTACAAACCTCGGCAAAGGAGAAAGACCTTGGGGTGAGTATAACGCCAAGCACGTCTCCGGAGGCACACATCAACCAGATAACTGCGGCAGCATATGGGCGACTGGCAAACCTAAGATTAGCGTTCCGTTACCTTAACAAGGAATCGTTCAAGACACTGTACACCGTGTACGTCAGGCCCATACTAGAATATGCAGCACCAGTCTGGAACCCACACCTGGTCAAGCACGTAAAGAAACTAGAGAAAGTGCAAAGGTTTGCGACAAGGTTAGTTCCACAACTCAGGGGTCTGTCCTATGAAGAAAGGTTGAGGGAAATAGGACTAACAACACTGGAGGAAAGAAGGGTCAGAGGAGACATGATAACGACATACAAAATACTGCGGGGAATCGACAAGGTAGACAGTGACAGGATGTTCCAGAGAGGGAACACAGAAACAAGGGGACACAACTGGAAGCTGAAGACTCAGATGAGTCAAAGGGATGTTAGGAAGCATTTCTTCAGCCACAGAGTAGTCAGGAAGTGGAATAGTCTAGAGAAAGATATAGTGGAGGCAGGAACCATACATAGTTTTAAGACGAGGTATGATAAAGCTCATGGAGCAGGGAGAGCAGAGACCCAGTAGCGGACAGCGAAGAGGCGGGGCCAGGAGCTGAGTATCGACCCCTGCAACCACAATTAGGTGAGTACAATTAGGTGAGTACACACACACACACGGAAAAGGATCTTGAGGTGTGTATAACACCGGGCACATCTGAGGCGCACATCAACCAAATAACTGCTGCAGCATACGGGCGCCTGGCAAACCTAAGAACAGCATTCCGACATCTTAATAAGGAATCATTCAGGACCCTGTACACTGTGTATGTTAGGCCCATATTGGAGTATGCAGCGCCAGTTTGGAACCCACACCTAGCTAAGCACGTGAAGAAACTAGATAAAGTGCAAAGGTTTGCGACAAGACTAGTCCTGGAGCTAAGGGGTGTTCTACGAGGAGTGGTTAAGGGAAATCGACCTGACGACACTGGAAGACAGGAGAGATAGGGGGGATATGATAACGACATAAAATACTGAGAGGAATCGACAAGGTGGACAGAGACAGGATGTTCCAGAGATGGGACACAGCAACAAGGGGTCACAGTTGGAAGTTGAAGACTCAGATGAATCACAGGGATGTTAGGAAGTATTTCTTCAGTCACAGAGTTAGTCAGGAAGTGGAATATCCTGGGAAGTGATGTAGTGGAGGCAGGATCTATACATAGCTTTAAGAAGAGGATGATAAAGTTCATGGAGCGGGAAGAGTGACCGAGTAGCGGCCAGTGAAGAGGCAGGGCCAAGAGCTGTGACTCGACCCCTGCAACCACAACTGAGTAACACACACGCACACACACGCACACGCGCACAAACATACACACGACACACACACACACACACACACACACACACATAGCCAGGAGCTATGACCCGACCCCTGCAACCACAACTAGGTGAGAGTACACACACACACACACACACAACACACTACCAAGAGGTATGTGAGGAGCTCAACATAAGATTTAAAGAAGTATTTACAGAGGAGCCAGGAAGGACTCCAGGAATTCAGAATAGGGAGATACACCAACAAGTGCTGGATGAAATACAACCGAGGAGGAGGTGAAGAAGCTGCTATGTGAACTCGATACCTCAAAAGCGGTGGGACCAGACAACATCTCTCCGTGGGTCCTTAGAGAGGGAGCAGAGATGTTGTGTGTGCCACTAACAAAAATCTTCAACACATCCATTGAAACTGGGCAACTACCTGAGGTGTGGAAGATGGCAAATGTAGTTCCAATTTTTAAGAAAGGAGACAGACACGAGACATTAAACTACATACCTGTGTCACTGACGTGTATAGTATGCAAAGTCATGGAGGAGAGTGGTGGAGCACCTACAAAGACAAACGCTTATAAACGACAACCAGCACGGTTTCAGGGACGGAAAATCCTGTCACAAACCTACTGGAGTTTTATGACAAGGTAACACAAGTAAGACACGAGAGAGAGGGGTGGATAGACTGCATTTTCTTGGACTGCAAGAAGGCGTTCGACACAGTTCCTCACAAGAGGTTAATGCAAAAGCTAGAGGATCAGGCACACGTAACAGGAAAGGCACTGCAATGGATCAGAGAATATCTGACAGGGAGGCAACGAGTCATGGTACGTGACGAGGTGTCAGGGTGGGCACCTGTGACGAGTGGGGTTCCACAGGGATCAGTCCTAGGACCTGTGCTGTTTTTGGTATATGTGAATGACATAACGGAAGGGATAGACTCAGAAGTGTCCCTGTTCGCAGATGATGTGAAGTTAATGAGAAGAATTAAATCAGTCGAGGATCAGGCAGGACTAGAAAGAGACCTGGACAGGCTACAAGCCTGGTCCAGTAACTGGCTCCTTGAATTTAACCTTGCCAAATGTAAAGTCATGAAGATCGGGGAAGGGCAAAGAAGACCGCAGACAGAGTATAGTCTAGGAGGCCAAAGACTGCAAACCTCAGTCAAGGAAAAAGATCTTGGGGTGAGTATAATACCGAGCACATCTCCTGAGGCACACATCAATCAGATAACTGCTGCAGCATATGGGCGGCTGGCAAACCTAAGAATAGCGTTCCAATACCTCACTAAGGAATCGTTCAAGACTCTGTACACCATATACGTCAGGCCCATACTGGAGTATGCAGCACCAGTTTGGAACCCACACCTTGTCAGGCACGTCAAGAAATTAGAGAAAGTGCGAAGGTTTGCAACAAGACTAGTCCCAGAGCTAAGGGAATTGTCCTACGAAGAAAGGTTAAGGGAAATCGGCCTGACGACACTAGAGGACAGGAGGGTTAGGGAAGACATGATAACGACATATAAAATACTGCGAGGAATAGATAAGGTGGACAGAGACAAGATGTTCCAGAGAGGGGACACAGAAACAAGGGGTCACAGTTGGAAGTTGAAGACTCTTATGAGTCAAAGGGATGTTAGGAAGTATTTCTTCAGTCATAGAGGTGTCAAGAAGTGAAATAGCCTAGAAAGTGACGTAGTCGAGGCAGGAACCATACATTAAGACGAGGTTTGATAAAGCTCATGGAGCAGGGAGAGAGAGGACCTAGTAGCAATCAGTGAAGAGGCGAGACCAGGAGCTATGAATCGACCCCTGCAACCACAAATAGGTGAGTACACACACACACACACACACACACAAGCGGCCGGAAGAGCCCACGCGATCAAAGCAAAGCTACTAATTATGGGAGATTTCAGCCACGAAGAAACAGACTTGGGAGAACTTGAGCCCATACTGGAAACCATAATCGTGGAGGACTGAGGTGATGGCGGTGGTATTGGAAAATTGTCTGTGTCAGGGACAAGAGTAGATGAGCCAACAAGGCTGGATCTTATATTTATCTGATGTGCATCGGATGAGGGCAAAATAGAATATGAGAGGCCTCGGTGTATTGACGATCATATAATATTGAATTTTTAATAACTTGTGGAAGTAAAGTGTGAGAAGACACAATAAACCGTGTTTCAAAAGAGGAAACTATGCTGGGATGAGAAAATTCTTGAAATATAATGGTAAAGGGAATTGGAAGGAGAGTCAAGGAATAAGATTGAATACCTACTTGGAAAGTGCGGGGAGGCAGAGAACTTCATACATAGAAGAACAAGCAATGGTAAGAACAAAGATAGTCCGTGGTTTTGAGAAAGATGTAGAGGTGAAAAAAAAGTGCAAGGGCATGGAAAATTTATAGAAAGCAAAATTCAGAAGGACACATAAGAGCCAGAAATGAAAATGCATATGTTTGAAAGAGTTGAGTGGAAATTTGGGACTGACAAGAGGAAGAACTAAATCTGAACCAGAGCTGTTGAACAGCAACATTAGAAAAAATGACGATAGTAAAAGATTAGGTAATAAGACTGAAGAAGGAAGGAAGGAGAGCTTACAAGAAACAAAGTATGAGGAGCTGAAAAACGGATTTAATATCTCAGTGGAAATGGGCGACACCATGTAATCAATGAGAAAGGGTACATCGTCAGAGCTAGACATCATACACACAGCAGGGAAGTAACGTCAGACAAAGCTGGATATATTAAAAGCAATGAAACCTGAGAGAGAGCCGAAGCACTATGGCAGAAGTCAGAATCATTATACTCAGGCAAGTCGTAATGGACGAATGTCTAATTTACCTGCGGGTTTAGTGTTTGCCCCTAAATATGTCAACTAATTTTATATAAGGTCTATCTGAGTACGTTGATACTGGTAAGGGGATGGGAGTAAAAACGAAAAGTGCAGCTGACATTGCAGGATTTACCTAAATAAGACAAGTTATGATATTTAT